>JADKXX010004969.1:0-112855 GCA_017310255.1 Butorides virescens
CCCCCCCCCCCCCCCCCCCCCCCCCCCCAAACCAGCAGAATAGGGTCAGGCATTTATCATTCTTCATTAGGCATTATCATTAAATTGCCCTAAGTGACCCCAGTGAGCATAAGTTTGTCCTGAGGATTCAGGAAGGTGTCTTCCCCCTCCCCCTCCCTTTTTTTTTATAATGTGAAATTATGTATCTTTTTGTGTTAGAAAAATCACATGCATAGAAAATGGCTCAAAGACAGTGTAGAGTGCCAAGCCTGGGGATGGCTCTGGATGACTCCTCAGCAAGTGGGAGAAGCTGCTGAACAGCAGTTCTCAGTAAACAATAAGGCTGAAAATTAAGCAGCCAAATAGCATCTCAGCCATGGAGCCAGAAAGGGAAAGGGTCAGGCCTCAAATAATATTGAAATTCAATAAGAACATAAAACATGCATCATTTTTCCTGCTCTGTGTGTCAAGACTTCTTTCTTACTTATTTGCATTTAATGGGTACAGCATTAGAAATATTACAGCATAAAAACCAAGACACCTTCAGTCCTATGGCAATTAAATGTACATTAACAAATCTGTATGTTATCCTAATTCACTGTTGCCATGCATGAGCAGCAGGTGAATGTATCATCTGGCTTGTTATGATAGTGTTTAAAAGAAATGTCACATCTACTTTTTAAGTAATTTTTCTCATTAGGTTTTGAGTAAAAATGAAGTAGTATGCTTGGCTGCAACACTTTGTGGGGAGAAACAGTGGAAGAAGTGAATTTTTTAGCCAATTCAAGGCTGCTACAGGCTCTAAAACTGAACAGAGGAGGGAAATGAACAAAAATTCATGTATTTTGTCAAGTTCATCAGTCTAGCTTGTGAAGTTAGCATGCAGTAAGTGAGAGGCTGTACTGCATATTACTTGCTATGTTATAGGACTCATGATAAGCAGTTGTAGGAATTTCCTGGTTCATGGAAATGCTTAGTGTGCACTTTGCATGGGATGTGATTTACTTTGCTTGTGGTGCTCACTAACAATATTCAGAATAACAGACAGCAACAGTGTCACTTGTCTCTACTCCTGAATGATAAATCATTTACCCGGTACTCACTAAAGATTGTGCTTAAAGATAACAGCCTACCCCACTCATATTTAAAACATGGAGAAAGACAGAATTCTCAGTAGCTGTGGGCTTGTTGATGTTGTATTTTAGATGCAGCAACCAAACAAGCACCAGCACTGAAATGTAATAACAAAAGCAGCAGAATTTGCCGTTCTTCTGGATGTAAAACCCACTCATCCCTTGTAGAGATCACTAGGCCCTCTTGGTCTTCAAGCAATGTCTGCACAGGATTGCACAAGGAGATGAATATTGGAAACTGCTGTGGAAATCCCAAGCACTTCATCTGCGCCTCTTTAAGGAATCACAGAACAGTCCAGAAGAAGTGAATATGAATATAAATACATGGCTATTACTCATCTATTGCCCTATTGTATTATGTATCTGTAGGTGTTCTCTTGGCCTAGAATGTAGAACATACAATTAATGACAACTTTGGACGAAAAGATAGTATGATATAGAAAACAAGACATCACCGGATAAATGAAACAAGCCAACAGAGAAAGACTGAGTGGAGGACAGGTTAAAAAAAGTAATAGGATATAGGTATAGGTACAGTTCACTGCCAGTCAGTTGCATCAGTCACAGCTTGCCAATCCTGTTTAAAACTAACTTTTTAAACTTAACTTAATCTCTATGCTGTAGCTTCTGGGAAATGGTACATGAAGTGTAGAAATCTGCAATCCTTCTCTTTTAATTGAAAGCTGATATTTTAATGTCAGTTCTTACTACGCTCAGGTTATTGTTATTATTGGTATGAATGAACAAATGAACAAATCCTAATTGGTTTAAAATCACATTAGCCTGACAACCTTGATCGTTGGAGAGTTGCAAATTGATGATTTACAAGTACTTATTCATTCCTTTTGGGAAGATGTTAAAACTATTATTTTCTAGGTCACAATCTATTAGATTTTTGCCAAGATTAATATAAAAAAAAAATGAGTTTACTGTAGGTGTTGCTGCTGACAGTAACAGTGAACTAAAGAGGTGAATTAGTATCTGGTGTGATTGTGTATACGCTCAAATCAAAGGAGAGGTGACATTGCAAGATATTTATATACTAATTCTTCTTCCAGAAAGGAAATGGTATAGAGGTCTGTAACAATGAGACCTCTGCAGGGTTCTGTGTTCTCCTGCAGGGACAGAAGGCCACAGTGGCAGCGACACGGAGTACATTGCTGTAATGTAGAGCAATTGCTATTACTATCTTCCAGTGGGTAAAGGGGAGATGGAAGACTGAGTACCTGCATTTAGGGCTCTCAGTCACAGAAATCTTAAAATGTGGCTGTTCATTATGGGATGTTGCGACTAATTTGTCCAGGGAGGGTTAGACACCAAGGCAGCGATGTCAGCATCTTGCTGCTTCACTGCCAGTGGAAGGTTACTTCTTGGACCCTATTAAAAACATGGGTAGGAACTCCTTTAAGGACAGGACAGCTACAGGGAAAGGCCTTGATAAGAAGGTTATTAATTTAGATTGTGTTATAGTGGACCAGATCAAGAAAAGTTGTCCTGGACTGAGGATGAGCAGCTGCAGGTATGTGCGAGAAAGTTAAAAAAAAATGGTGTTCAGCAAATCATAATTGAAAGAGCTGGACTATGCAGCACACAAGCTTGGTAACTCAAACTGTTGTCCCTTTATTTCATTCCTACCCCCTACCCAATGGTGACAGCTTTGTTAAATCATCAGAAATCCCAGAATCCAAAAGCAAGAAGCAAAACCTTATAAAAGGAAATTCTTCCATGTTGTTTGTGCTAGACTTCAGCAGCCATCCAAATAAAATCCCTGAGGTCCTTACAAGACATAAGACAGACTACCCATGAATGTCACACTTACCTCCTTGTGCTGCTAAAATTGATGCAGAACACACAAATCAGTGCTTCATCTTTTCTGCGTATATCCAGATTTTTGGCATAATTATATTCTTGAGTCTCTGTTTTTACCATGGAGCCATGGAAACTTCCTTTGGTTTATGTCATCTTACGACCCCATGTAAAAGAAGGCATTGAGTATAAGGTAGCATCATAGAGTCATTATCACCAATATATAGTAATAGCATAAAATATGAACAGCACCAAGGTGATTTATATTCCTCAGTTTGCAAGATGCCTCAAAGCTTGAAGGAAATTGTTGTGTTGCAGAAGTACTAAAATGAATAGGAAAGAAAAAGAGTTGAAAAAATGAGGCAAACGTGGAGTGAGAGTAGAGTATAAGATTCTTTTAAATAAATGTTAATCCATGTAAATTTGTGTGGCAAAAGACTCGATTAAAAAAATAAAAAAAACCCCAAACCTCAAGTGTTCCTTGCTAAGTATAGATTATTATTTGAAAAATCTGACATTGGCATATATGAAATTGACTTCTGAGAATATTGACTTGGATTAATTTATTTGTGTTATATCTGTAATTGAAATGGGGAGGATGAACTTTACAAAGGGCCCATAGCAAATGCAGCTACTCCATTTCAAAATCATACATTAATGTAAGTTTTTAGCACTATCTTCAGATGACATTGGTTGTGAATTATCTGTCTAGTACAATACAGGTGTAAAGTACAACTCTACTGGAAATAATGATCACTATTCTTCCATTCATTTTTTTCGTAATTTCTCTGGATAAAATATTTTAACATGAGCATCTGAAACTTTAAAAGAGAATTAAAAATAATTTTCAAAATTCTAGCTTTAGCCTGAAATTTTGGAAACTCATGACCAATATTTATCATCCTGAGGCATGTAAGGTGCTTCAGAAATAGAACTGTTCTTTAAATTTAATTATTAAGTATGCAAAGAAGACATTTAATGAATTGTTTCATTTAATTTTATTTATTCCAAGTAGAAAGTTTGGACTTCTGCAGATTTTTACAGAGTCTATATTGATCGAACTTGCAAATAGGTATTGCTGCTAAGAAACAAAACAATGAGCAATTTCTGTTAATGTACTGATAAATCTTTTGTATCTTTAAATTTTTAACTATATGTTACCACTTAGAATAATAACTCATTAAATGTATCATTGTGGAGGTTTTATGAAATGTACACTTAATGGAAATCTATCAGAAGTAAATTTAGAAATGCAAAATGGTCTAACTTCTCATTTCGAGATGGTAGGGCATGGAGGCAACCCTTTACGTTTGAAGACTTGCATTCTCAAACACAAATTAAACTTTCATTTCTATGCATATAAGAAAGGTTCTGCAGCTTGCTCTCATCTCAGTTGGGAACAGCTCTTTGTGAGCAGGTGCCCTTGTATTCTTGTGTTGCAGAGCTGCCCACTGATGCCCCAGGGCTGCAGGAGCAGCGAGAGCCTTGGTGGTACCAAAGTCAAAGGCCGAGGCTTTACTGAGTGATGTGTGGGGATGGAAGGTGCAGAGCTGCAGCCAGTGGTGCTGTGGCAGGAAGCAGGAGGGTATCAATGCATATGACCTTCCTGCTAGATTTTTCCGAGAAGGGGAAGGAACAAGAAAATTAGAAATCCATTTTTTATGCTACAAAGATATATTTAAATAGACCACTCTTTCTGCATTTGTAACATCATGTACATTGCTCATGCAGCACATAAACAATCCACTTCTGTCACCTGTCATAGTACAATGTCTGGGCAATCTAGGTGCTTTGTCTGGGGACTTAGAGCTACTAAATTGAATACTGGAAGAGCTGGAAGGACATACAAATCATTCTTTAAATACTCTGAAATGCTGTCATTTTGTCAACTTGTTTGTCACGAGTTCATATGCAGTCAGCACCTATGGAGAAGAAGGGAATTGAACTCTGTCGCACAATTTAACACTATTTGTCTAAAAGCAGTGTGACTTCCCAAAACCCTGGAACAGGCAAACTTTTCTCATCTTTTACTTTTATTGATGTCCTAGTGATGGAGCTTGTTCTTTGTGAATTTTTAAGCAGGGGCTTTAAGCAATTTCTTAGTAATGATAATGTGAAAATTTTTCAGTGAAGCCATTTCTGCCATTGAAAAGTTTTTATATGTTCAGGGTTGTTTGGTTTTGTTTTTTTTTTTGCCGGTGAACTTCTGTGGAATTGTTCCAGTGGAATTTGCTATTTCACTGGAGAATATAATCATGTTCTCATAATTCTCATAATAATTTCATTCCATTGCTTTCTGTAAGCTTCTTAGAAGTACGTGACAAAACTTGTACTTCCAGGTCTTGTGAGGTCCAGGTTTTCCTTGAGGAGCCATCTATGCATCTAGAGTATATATCCTATGACATATTTATATTCACTTATGGCTAAAATCCTGTAGTATATCACGGCAAATGCACTGTGTCCAGTCTCTAGGGTGAAAGAGGGCTAAAGATACCAAAAGCACAATTCCCACAGATTCATATCCCATAACTTCCTGACCGTATTTAGAAAAACAGTCGAAACTAAATGGATTTGAATGAAATTTAAAGATTTGGGTGCAGAAGAAGAAATTATATCTGGTTTTGTTGTTCCATTCCCACATGTAATGGAGAGATGCTTCAGACCTTACGATACACACAGTATTTTATGAGTTTGTCTGAATAAGTTTTTATCTGAATTTCTTACAAGTGCAAAACCAAAGACCTTCTCCCTGATGTTCAGAACATCATTTACTATCATCTTCTACTGCATATGTCCTGTTGCAGAGCTGACAACCAGTATTGACAGAACAGAGGCTGTGTGCATATATAATATCAAGAGCTCTTTCTTCACTTTGCATCAACACTTAATCTGAAATATGGCAATTTATGGGGTAGTTAAGTTTCTAGTTCTGTCCCGGCTCTACTTTCCGTGCAGGCTGTCAAAATAAATTACAATATTAGATTTCATAAAGATTTTCTGTGGTTAAATCTCCCTCTCAAAAATTTTTCCTCTCCTGAGATCAAGATAAGATCAGAGCATATCAACCCTTTTTTATGTTATTTTTGTGATAAATCAAAACAAAGATAGATAGTAAAATCCATTTGTTTTAAGTTTAAAGGGTGTTTGCTTTTTATACTAGTACTGCATTAGTTGTTATCTTTAAATACTGATCATAATCACTTCTTGCCTAATAATCCCTGATTGCACTTGACTTTTAAGTTTACCTTTCCTGATTAGAAAGTCTGCTTCATCAAGTCAAAAATAGGAGCCAGGAACAAAATTATCATAAAGTTAATTTATTTAGGGTAACGGAAAAGGTGCGGGGAGGTGGCATATGGAAGAGAGAGGAGAACCTGAGCCTGTCTTTAATGGATGCTAGCAAAAAAGAGCTCCATTTTCATGATGGCTAATACTTCTCAGGTAGAGGCATTAAGGAGCAAAATTATCCGGCTTGGGCTGTCTGAGTTTATGTGGCTGCAAAAAGCAAATGTACTTTTATAGTTTTTTATATATTAAATTTCTGTTCCAGAAATATATACATAGAACTCATTGGAAGAATTAAATTGGAGTCAGTGCACTATCAAGAGGTAGATATTAAGGAACAAACTGCCCACTATGAGAAGTCTTTAAAAAAGCATTAAAAAATTCCCCATCCTGTATTTTTCCTTGGACTTTCAAACACTGTTTTAACAACATCTCTTTTAGCAGATGTTCTGACATTCAAATGAAGTGTGTTCATATTGAGTAGTTATTTAACTAAAATATATGAACTATCCAGTTGCTGCTCTCCAGCAGCTGTCTAAAATAAATATATCTGCCTTCAACTCTTTCTTAAAACTTGTTTTTTCCTCCAACTGGAGGGGGACATATTGAAAGAGAGTAAATTAGTTCAGGGGGAAAAAAAAGCACCCAGCAGCATTTATTATGGCACCTGAAAGTCAGTAGTGCATACTATTTTTCTGAAAGTTAATGAAACATATAATTAGAATTCTCTTTCTGATGTTTTTGGGGTTTTTAACTATGGAGTGTATGCACTGTGCAAGCAGAACAGTTAAGCAGAACTGTATCACTGCCGAGAATTGGAGCACTTAGCATGCTAAGAAGCACACATACTTTTAGGTCATTTCTGTTTCAAAGTGCTTATATCCGAAGCTGTCGTCTTTGATGACAAACAGTGCTTTTGTGTGAGACTATTTGAATGGTAAAATGGACAGTATTGGCATTTTCATTTTCCTGTATTTATTCCTCTCCTATTACAAGAATGAAGAAACCAACATACTTCATAAGTATACTGACTGAACATAATTTGTCTTGCTTGCTATTATTTTATTTTTATCTGTAAATTCATATGCAGCTAAAAAATTTAATTTTTAAAATTTATTATGCAAAACCTCCCTTTAATGGAATTATGTTATAAGGGTATTGATGTTAATGAACATGTTAAGGTAGTGCAGAATTTGAGAGGCAGAAAGAATAAATCCCATCCTGCAGCATTGCCTTGAAAACATGGCAGATGAGTGAAACAAAACAGACATCCACAGAGATCTTTATATGTGGTTGCAGTATAAGGATTCCCAAAGGTAGTTCAAAACTGGCTGTATTAAAATCCATTTATTTTGGAAACCAGAATCATTTCACAAAAGGATGAGGAATAAAAGCACTTATCTTAAATTGTCAAAATTTGCTTTAATGGCTGTTACTACTGATGAAAGAATCTGTATTAATAATTACTTCTGCTTTGGCAAGGCTTTGTGAGCCGTATGAGCATCAGAAGGTGCTTACACAATTCTGACTAATAGGTCACAATAAGTAAAGGCTGAGAAGAGATGGTGATATCTGTTGAGGTGCTGTGAGAATGGCTACACAAGAAGTCTGTCATTCAAGAAATCTACTCAAATGAGAGATTGAAAGGAACGTATCACCTGAATCCTGTCAGACTTAAACAAGAAAAGAAAAGAAAGGAGCAAAGGGCTGGAGAGAGATTTGGGTGAAAGTGAATAATTGCTTTCATGCAGATAAAAAGGGCCTGAAGCTGAGGAAGGGATATAGGCTGAGTGCTAAAGAGACTGTACTGTCTCTGATGCAGGTGTGGGGCTCCTGGGATGTTAATTTATTTTGCTGCAAGGCTACAGAAGAGTAGTGTATGAATAAAAAGATTGTATGGCTGAAGCAGGTGAACGAATTTGTATGGATCCAAGCATAATATCCAATGGAGAGGCAGTAGGAGTGCCTTATGGTCAATGAAGAGCTATGGAAGAAGAGAGGGGAAGCAAAGGTGTCTTGTAAAGGCTTAGTGAGAGCAGAGGGTTGGGATAATACTGCTAATTTTTTTCCAGGGCCTCACTGGTAAGTAGTAGGTATTTACCCACTCTGTTCATCTGGTAACATGTGTCTTTAATTGAAGTGATATATATATGTGTTACAATATTGAATATTTGGCCAAATGGATACTGGATTGCTAGGTTCATGAGTGTAGCTCACTACTGGGATGGGTAGTTCCAATAGCAAAAAAGATATTCCTAAATGTAAATTCAAGTCATTTCTGCATAACAATACTTTACCAGGAATTTTGTGACAATGTAAGGTGCAAGACACTTCGGATCTGCACCTGCAAAATTCTAAGAAGCAAACAATAAATCTAGTCCCATGTATCATCCAGACAGCTGTTTACAAAGAGAGACATTTCTATGGGTGTTCAGAGTTAAAATTAGGTGGAAATACTTAAGTAACTCAGAGTAATTTTACCAGGCTTTACTACAGAACGATTCAATACATCCTGATGCCAAATGTTCTCCACGCCAGTTTAGATATGGCTATCTTCTATCGTGTAAATCTAGAGGAGGTGAACCTATTCCAAGCTATTAGCATATAAGTGTCTATATAAAATATGGTTGCATTGTATTAGCAAATCCACATGGGGAAAGAGGGTTTTCATTTTTCATTTTTAAATTTTCTTTTCTCCATTTCTTAATTTCTGTAAGGTGATGTCTGTCTCTACTCAGAGGAATGTTTCATTCAAAGCACACTGCAGATACATTAAAAAAAGGAATAAGTTGAACTTACATAGCTTATGTAGGCTTCTATAGCAATACTTTTAATTTTCATCTTCTGATCAGCATGTGCACCTCTGAGAAAAAGAATTAGAAATGGAAATGCAGCTTCTGTTTGATGTTAATGTTCGCTTGAAGTGTCTCTACCGGAGAAATGGAGATACAGAATATACATTAATCAGGAAACTTGAGACCAGGAAAATTCCTAAAACTTTCTAGGTAGTTGAGAATTTGCTTTTTAGCTGCCTTTCTAGGTGAAGATTCCTATCTGTTTTTCAAAACTGGTGTTGTGTTACGCAGGTCTACTAGTAAAAAGGGAAGAAAAAAAAAAAGGAACAAATGGAAAAAGTAAGAAGAATCACACTAGTAAAAAAATACATGTAAGGGCCTAGAGTTTGGATCCCGCTAGCCTCACTTGTTCAGCATAGTAAGGGATCAGACAGAGGCTGAAGAGATATTGAAGGCAGCAACCTATCACCTATTGCTCCTTTTTGGCTGTCCATCCTGATATGCCTCTTAATTTATAAATAAGGAGGGCCATATGGCAATCTCATACTGTTATTGCTCTTTTGTTGTCTACTTGGAGTTTTGGCTTCTTATACAAATTGAAAAATTGGCTATAATTTTGTTCTTGTCCTCAGGAACTTTCCTTTTTAATTTTAAAATGCACTTCTGGCTGTAATATCGTGTTTCAGGTTGCATTAAACTTGCTAGCATTGAGGCATCTCACCTAGCATACGTTTTCTGAGATTATGCCCTTTTCAGTGTTTACACCAACAGAACTTAGCCAAGTAATAAAGGAAAGGAATGGGAAAGGCTTCCTTCACTGTCTTTCCCCCACCCTATCTCTCTTTCAAAGATACTTGCCACACTGGAAATATGTATGGCTGGCCTGATTAACCTTAAGGAAAACTGAGTTTAAATTTCAAATAAACACGTGTTCACAAACTGATCCTGGTTACCAAAGTAAGCCACAATGCAGTATGTTGTGTCATGAAAAGAACCGTAAGTGAATGAAGCGCTCCAATGTCTTGGGCCATTAAAAGCATTGAATTTTCCATATGCACTCATTGTTTGCAGATAACTTGATAGCATTTTATGTAAATGTTGAGGAAAGAAAATCTTATATCAGGCACATAGAAGGAGCAAGCTTAACTCCTGGGCAGGAAAAGAGAAGAGGGCACTTCGAAGTGCTCAACAGCACCTCTATGGGCTCCAGTCAGAAAGGACGGGTTGTGTGAGGATAGGTGATGTGATCCTCGTGAGCTTTTATTAGCAAATTCAAGCTACAGGGTTATGAGCAGGTTAAGAATGTGTTTAGACTTGTCAAGATGAGTCCCCGAGCTAAAACAAGTCACTTGGACATCTGATGGATGCTCATATTCATCAACCCTCATAATATTCTTCGCTCTAATGTTGATTTTAACTTCATCATAGCTATTCTATGAGACAGAGAATTTCATGGGAATTTTGGTGCTTGACTTTCCCTAGAGCATATGCTTCTCAGAAACCATTCAGCTAAAAATGACACTACTCATAATCCATTATAGCAATGTCTTTGAAGAAATAATCCGAATTCATAATGTAACTTATTAGCATCTTAAATGGCAGTATTTTTTTCTTTTCTTGGTGCAGAAAAGGTGGCATGTTTAGCAGCTTCCCAAACTATTTAATTGCTATCTATTACAGGTCACCATATAGATATAGAAAGTACTATTGTGCATTTGGCTGAAAGTTCAGGATTTAGGATATTCTTGAGGAATAGCTGTACTGGTTGTTTATGTTGCAGAGACTAATGGTATTTGGACACAACTTGTTAGTGATTACTTGCCAGCTGGGACAAGAAGCCTCCCCAGAATGGTGACCAACAAGTCAGTCTGTATATGAATGGAACAGCTTCATTCCCAAGAAAGAAATGCTTAGTCATAAATCCTCAAAGCTGCTTTTTTTAAATTGTATTCACACAATGCAAATCAGCCATTAAATCTTACTTTCTAGAGAAGTAAATTCTACTTCTAATCAACAAGTCAAAACTATACCAAGATTTTTATTTTATTGTCTCATTATCTCAGTTCTAATCTAGATACCACTGAGTAAACAGAGGCAGACATCAGTCCTGTGGTGCTCATTGCCCTTTGTCTATATAAGAGGTTCTAATTTCTACAGGTAATGACTTCTAAAATGGTCATGGCACTAGAAAAATATTTTATTGGGCTTGCAGTGAGGCTTAAAATATCGCTATGCATTAGATTTACCATTTCTCTGAGCTCTAATTTAAAAAAAAAACCAAACACAAACCCTCAAATCATTAATATATTTCTGATCATTGATTTGTTTCTTTCTTTTACTTTTTCCCAGGTAAAGTATTTATCCATGCCTTTCAATAAAGTCATAAACCATCTAAAAATCACATACCTCATTCAATTTTTTTTTTTTCATACTGAAAAAGAGTACTAGCCTACATGGCTCCTGACTAACAATTATTGTTAAAAGTTAGCTTTCTTTTTAACTGGACCTTGTCCAAAATCTGTGTCCTTCAACTGCTATTTCAAATGCCTCAGCTAATTTTGTAGCCATCTCCATTGAATGCCAACAAACACTTTCTAATTTTCAATGGCTAAGTCCCTCATAATCCTTCCTGTGTCATCTTAAATTATTTGAACTGCTGCTTAACATTCTGTCATCGGCAATTTTGTACCTCTTTTCATTGATTCTATCAGCTAAATTGTTTCTATAGAGAGCATCAGGACATAAAATAGACTAGAAACACAAACCAGCTTACGGGTGTTATCTAAATACTCATCCCTGAAGAGTTACATACAGGTTTCATAATGCCTTTGGTATAGATTAACTGCAAGTCTTTACAGTATTTCCCAGCAAATGTTTTGAAGGACAGAAGCAACTCAAGCACCCTTCAGAAATTTATCATTATGATATGCCAGTGAATAGACAATAGAGTCACCATTGCAACATGCCTGCAATATGCAGCAAGGTGACTCCTGTCACCTCTAGGTTAATACAGCTGAGCAACTTACCTAGTGTGACCAATATTCCGTGTTACATGTTGGCATTTTTCTGTTCAAAATTTCCTTGGGAATTGATATGGATTATTCACAAGTATAGAGAGTATTTTAAGTACCACAAAAATATATCTGCTGTATTGTCCAACAGTGTAAATTCTAGATAGCTGTGATATTTTGCTAATTTAAGTTGTACCAGAGGGTTCTCTCTTTCTCCTGTGGCTTCATAAGTTTTGGAGAAGAATAGCTAATACAGTATGGGGCACAAACAGCTAAATATAAGTGTATGTCTTATATGGGGTAAGATTGATAGCAATACTTAAAAACAGCTGAAGCCCCCTCTCTCCCGAAATGAAAATAGAGAGACATGATTGAGAAGTCATTTAGAGAATGGATAGGCCCTTCTGAAGAATCCCAAGAAAGCTTCCATTGCAAGCTCTTGGGCTGCTGAGGGTGGCAGCAACGAGCCTGATGGACTGCCAGAGAGGTGGGACCCCACCTCATGAACTCCTTGTTAGGCCAGCTGCCACTGAGCAAAACTTACAGATATTATGTTGTTGTTTCTAAATACTGTTATGCAATATTCAACCATCTCAAAGGGAAGACATGATGTGGTATTCTGAAACGTGAGCTACTTTATCTCTTTCTTTAAAGAATGGTGATAATGCAGATGAATTTGAGGTACAAAAATGGTCCAGGGGCATCCCCTTAACATCAGATAATCTATAATAGACTCTAGCTATTTATATTTCAGCTACTTTTTTTTTTTCCCTCAGAGATGTGCAATGTACTAGGGATTTGCTGTGTTTGGACACCCTTCTCATCAGATGCCCTTTGAAATGCCTGTGGTTAGCTGCAAGCTATTCAACTACAAAAAATTTACACCACCTCCTCCACCTTTTCTAATTTTATTTTAAAGTCTGTTGCTGCAATTCCTAGTCAGGGCAAGAAGAATTTACAAAATGTAGCAAGAGGTCCGACCAACAATGAACTTTATTTCCAAGGATCAGAACTACTGAGACTACAATACATAAAATGACATAAAATTCCTTTATTAAGGAATGAATTGAAGTAATATGACTTTTCTGAGAGTTTCATCTAATTTGGACTTTTCCAATATGGTACAAAAGGTGTCTGCAGTCTCTAAACTTATTGAGAGTGTCTAACAACACAATGAAATGGAGAAATAAGTCAGTCTTTCTGGAAGAAAATTTATTGGAAATCAGTGATGTTATTTCTATATTCTCTATTTACCTGAGTTAATTTCTAGAGTTTATGGGCAAGTATGGCTTAAAATAGCATTGACTTGTGGGATTTTGTTTAACATAGGAATTAAGTGCCAAACAAAAGGCAAAACTGAAATCTTTCCCCTTGCCACCTTAGAGCAACTAAGCTGTTTTCTCTTTCGCATACTGTGAACTGCTGACTCCAATAGACTAATACAGGACTAAATCTGGTAAATATCTGAGTTTCAGAGAAACACCACAGTTAAGCGTTTCATGGTTCATTCATCCCTTGACCTTTGGGTTGAAACAGTCAATAAGGAGGCAAATTACTGTCTATGGCATCTGGCTGTTTTCCACTATAAGAAATCTCTTTCATACTTCAGTTTTCCCTGGGTATACTTTATTGACTTTCTCAAGTAAACATCACTTAATATAGGCCAAGACAAATAGCTTTTAGCCATAAACCAGCCATATTAGTGTTAAAACTTAACTGCCCAGATCCTAAACTGAGCAACAGAATGAAAGACAAGACTAGCTCAGCTACATGTGTTTAATCTTTTCAGATATTACATGCAGTTAAAGTCTTTTGATTGTTTCATATTTAGGATTTATTTATTAATATTACAGTTCATGTTAGGCTTACCTTTAGGGTGTGTTTTTGTTTTGTTTAATTTTGCTTTAAATTTCATATGACAGCCTAAGGAATTTTAAAAAGTTCTAGTCCCTCCTGTGGAATGGGGACCTGAAGTTTTTGAATCAGTAGCCAATTTCAAGCAAATTTCTTCAAATAATATCTGTTCCAGCATTCAGGCTGGAACTTGGTAGTCTGGGTGTTGTATAGTGTTACCACTCCAAATTCCTGTCTCTAAATAGCTCTCAGCTGCTGCAGTGTAGGTGTCTTCTGTGACTGAACTCCGTTGAAGGAAGAAATGCAAGAGACAGATATGCACTTTTCAGACTTTCTTTGAAGCTCATTCCGGATTTTTTTTTTTTTGCATTTCTACTTGTATTCTTGCTACTACACTCAGGGTTGAAGGTTTGGGTGTTTTTTTTTTTGTACTAGTGGTTAAACAGATATCTTACTTCTTCATCCTGCTACATCCAAATCTGATGCATTCTAAGACGTGTTGGAAAGATTCTTCAGTCACAATTTGTATGCGTATTTATGATATATGTAGGCTATGGTTAACATAACAGGTAGCATGGTTTGATAGCACTAGATCTAGGAAGTAAAACAGTTGATGTTGAGGATCCATGTAACATTATACATGTTTGGGGATCTTACGTTGACCTAGCTCTTGTCTGTGCCATGAACTGGATGTGTGTGTGTTGGAGTGTGTTCCTCGAGGCTTGCCTTCCAATTTAGTTTTCTACATTCTGCGAGCACTCTGCAATGCACACCAAAGCATGGTAGAATGCAATAGGAGTTTTTGTTTTAGAAGTGCATTCCTGAGCCAAACTAAAATAGTAGTGTGGATGCCGCAAGGGTTTTGGTGTATGTATGGTGATGTTTGTGCTCTGAGGTTGTTGTTAGTTTTGTTCCAGTAAGATTAACCTTTCTGCTAACGTTTATGCTATCTTTATGTTGCTTACATAACAATACAGCTTTATCTGAGAAGATAATATTTCATGCTCTTTGTTCTAAAAATCTTTGCTCAAATTCTCCTGTTGGCTCATTTTGTTTGACAAAATTCAGTTCATTGCCTACAGTCCAATGTGTGTCATCAGTCACAGATGGTAACCCAACCAGATGTGAGACGCTACATGCTTTAGGCAGTCTTCTTTGTTTTTGGTTGTGCTCTTTGAATTTTTTTCTCCTATGCCAGCTTAACTCTAAATTGCATACTTTAAAAAATGCTCATTTTAGTAGATCAGAGTTAGTTTTGACAGTTCATTAAAGTCAGTGTGAGGCTTTTAATTAATTTTGGTGGGATTTGGTCAGAATTTCAAAGTCTTAACTTCTGCCTCTCAGCCCTAGTTTCCCTGTTTCTAAGTTATGCATTCAGTGTCTGCAACCTTATCGGTGTTCTGATAACCTTACTATATATGTTCTCTTACCCATGAAACATATTTCATTCAGTCTAGTTAAACTAAAATATCAGTTAACATGACTAGAAACAACAAAATGACCTGATGACAATTGGTTGCTTTTCTTGCATAGCACCCTTTTTCTTGTTTCTTATGTCTTTTACTAGTATTTTGTACTTCCATCTCTAGAAAGCTGTCTGAAAAGTAACTATTCTGTATTTCTTCTAATTTCAAAAACCACAGGAACAAAGTGTCATGCAGTTTGCAAGATATTTTTCCAGTCTGTAAAGGCTTTGCTATGGAATTAGACAGTTTTTACTCTTAGATTAATGATCCCTCATATAGCATCCCAGCACCAATATTGTTGCTTGCTCCTGTCCAATTCACCTTTTATCGGCCAAGCGTTGCTGCTGGGTAACTGCCAGTTTCTAGTTGTCTTGTCTCTGTTTCTTATTCATGAAATCATTTGATGGGTTACTAGTTCACTTCCTTTGTTTTACTTGCTATTTTATCATCTTTAGAGCAGCAGTTAATAAAAAATGTTATTTCTCTTCCTTGCTGCAGTACAGTTTGTTTTAGAATACCAAAAGCATATAGAGAAATGTTGACATTTCACCAATTAATTTATTTTATTAAAAAGCCCAATTCTTACAGAAGTAATATTGGCTAGAGTAAACATAATTCTTTCTACCTTAGTGCATATTAAAAATTACCTGGGTGCTCAAAAAACACATTTGGCCACAACTCTAGAAGCTCTAAAGTGCTGTTTCAACTAACCAGAGAAATAAGAAACTGGAGTAATGAAGAATTTGGATTTAGTGCTGTTGGTCATGTAATAATATTTATTTTTTTTTTGACCCTGGGTGAGTCAGTGAGTTACTAATGTATGAGTCTGTACCTTTGCTTAATTGAAGTACTCACAAGTGCTTATCATTGAAGCTGCATGTGTTATCCTTATTAATTACATTAATTAACTTTCTAAGCACTCTGTAAGCTTACCTTTCTCAAAATACATTTAGACAGAAAGCTAGGAGTTTTCTATTCACTCTTTTTATTTTAGGAGGGGACTTTACAAAGCAAGTGGGATTTCAGACCACTATTGTTCTCATTTTTGGGGCTATTTTTTAGTTTAAATATAAACTCTGGGCAAAGAGGCATCTACACTTGCTCTGGCTGATTACTTGTACCCTTAGCCCGTGCTGCTACAGGGATTTTGAATGAGAGTTGGCTTCTCTCAACAGCATCTGCTGCAGAGGTGTGCAGATGTGTTACGTGGTAGCATGCTTTCTGCAGAGGCAGAAAAAATGTCATTTTCATGCTGGTGCAGAAGCTGGATGAGGGAAGAGTCCTTCAGCTATTGTTGCAACTGAGAGGCTCAGCCAGCCCATGCCCATTTCCCCTCTGAGGACATCTCTGAGATGAGCTGGAGGAGCAGTAACAGCTCCGGAACTTGGTGCCTTTGACTCCATCCATGGGACTCCAACAGTCTAATAAAAGCTGGTAGAAACAGAGATACTTTAATGTCTTTTCCCAAGAGATGTCGTGTCATTCTATATTTATCCTATCAGCTGGCAATTCTATAAAACTTCAGGAAAGGAAGTGTCTTCTGGTTCTGCTTTTTCTATAGTGCATAATACATCTGTTTTCCAGGCTTGCTGAGATGGCTTAATCACTAAACTCATCTGGGCTCCATGAGAACAAAGTGGGTGGTAGCTTCTTTTACCACTGAGGAATAATTATTTTATGTTGTTGTTGTGGGAAGTAACTTCTCTTTACATTTACGTAAAAAAGATAATTCTGATGAAAAGGCTTATTAGAAGTCCTTCTGCCTTGTTAGGACTGATGATATGCTTTATAATGCAAACTGAATTCAGGAACAATATCCCTATAGTATTAAATCAGTAGAGAACAATTAATTTCTTAGTGGTTTTTTTTTTCCATCTGCAGCCACTGTCTCTGTATAGGCTCCTCTGTCTGTATCTGTCAACCTAGCAAATACAATATTAAATATATGTCTGGTAGACAGGAACATTTGCCAGTGGCATACTGTTTTCATCTTTCAACTTCCTAGCTTGTGTTTACTTCTTCTGACCATAAGCTTGTGTGATTTGTTCTCCTCTCACATAGAAAACTTCCCTGCTGTAGGATATTGTCCCTGTATCCTAAGACAGTATGTTCTGATCCTTGGCAGTGGTTATGAGGAGGCAGATCGAGTACTTTTTGAATGTGTGGAACTGATATAAGGAACATTATCTTTTTAGGTACTGTGGCAGTAATTTATACTATTAATGATTCAATACAGGGAAATAAGTTTCTCACATTGTAGTTGGAAAGCAAGAGGAAATTGTCTCCTCAAAATCTTTTAATAGACCAGTTATCAGATTAGCAATCTGTTAGCAGCCTGGACTGTCATGAGCAGGAACCTACGCACAATATGAGCTGTCATTTATTTTTAGAACAGAAAGAAAATGAAGAAAAAAAAAATTCAAGTCTCAAATAGCACTAAAGTTAGCTTATAATACTGGAACTACCCTCCATCAACACCACTATGCAGCCTTCAGCAAAGGCCATAGGTAAAGGCACTGTAAGAAGAGGAAAAACTAAACCAAAAGGTAACCAGAAGGCAATCCAAACCAAAGATCCTAAGAAAAGATAAGAATCCTTTCCTAAGGCTTATCCTTTAGCTCCTGTAGAGAAAACAAGAGTACAAACAACATATATTAGATGTTAGTCACTTAAGGTGCTGGGCTTTGAGACCTCTTGAAGAGTTTCAGACTTCTGAGGTCTTGAATAGTATCAGACAGAACAGAGTAGTGAAGTAGCTAATGATTTTTTTTTTTTCTTTTAAACATTTATTTAGTTGAGTCCATTTGAAATGCAGGCACCTTGCTATTAGAACAATCCTGTCTTTCAAGGTAGTATCTTATTTTCTAGGGCTTTTTCTTTATGGTGCTTCTGAATCCCTGACATGTTGATTTTACATCGCATTGTAGTGTGATGGGCAGAACGTGGGGTTATACTGATTAATTCTGGGGAAACCATTCAAACTATGTCTTCAGCAGGTAAGCCCTGCTGGCATATTGCCAAATATCTGAAGTACTTGATACAGCCACTGAACAGGAGTTGAAGACTCTCAGCAGACTCCCCTTTATTGTTTGTTTATTGTTTATTTTTGACTTGAAATTAGCTCTAAAAAATGAGCAGTTCGGCAACAACTTTTGCCTATCTCAAAGTTGGCTTTGATTCCTATTTCTGGAAATTGCATCTCACAAGCCATCTTGTGTTTCATTCAAACTAGTCAGTCTTGGCTATTCCTTGCAGGCAAAAAAAAATAGGTCATCTGCATTTATAAAATACTTATTTTTCTACTGCAACATAGTCATTGTGAAAAATCAGTTTATTAAGCACTTGCAGAGGTAATATGAAAGGGTTTTACAGAGTCCACAGTTTGAAGTAGTTAACTTTGATAGAGACTTTTGATCTGCTGGAAAAACTGTATTAGCTCTACATTTTTGATAGCTATGAGAAGTATTCCATAGACCATGTCATTGATCATTCTTTCCTTCTATTTCCTTACCTGATAGCTGAGATTGTTTCATTTCAGACTTGTTTTGTGGTAAAATGAACTCAGTTAGAACTGTAAAAGCTGTAAAGCAATGGTCAGATTTGGTGTGCACTGACATAGGTGATCATACCCAGCTATGTGTGCAGTTGAGCAATGCCTAGAAAGTCAATTTGCTATGCTAGTTTATAGCCGGATGATTTTCCTATATTTATGGAAACAATGTATATGACAGAATGGGGCTGAAATAATGTAGTGTATATTAATACTTAAATCCTTTTTTCTTCAGCCTCCCATAGGGTTTTAATGTTAAGTTCGTAGTTTTCTAAACTGTACTTCCACAACTCTCCAAACTGCAAACAACTGTTTGAGATGGATTGCTATGTACTGGGAATGAATTAGACACCTGACTATCCTTCTAAAGACAAACGTGACTAAGACATGTGGTTGAAAATCAAGGCAGATGAAAAAATTGTGGACTGTTTTATTTCATGAGGAACAGAGCTTGGAGGATAAAATTTCTTTTAAAAGTATTTGCTTGCATTTAAAATGAATATTGTAAGACAAAGTTTTGTTCCTTTTTGTTGTTCTGAAAAGCTGTTTTTCTCCAATGAGAACTTCAGGAAAATAGCATAGTTTATACTTTTTGATATTTCTATGGAAAGAGTTCGTAATACAACACATGACTTGATGTGGCATAGGATCACTAGGCAAAAGAGATGCAAGGCTGAAGTGCTTGGTAATAACTTGGACCACTGGCAAACAAGCAGTTCTTGTGAGAGTTTTGGCATTTACTTCATGGGTCAGGATTTCATTCTTGCTTTGTAATTCAACAGCTGCACTCGAGCTTTGCAAGGGCCATAGAATAAACTCTGCTGTTCTTATGCTGACTTTTTTCTCAAGCCCCTAAATACAAGGGATTTCAAACCACAAGTTTTTCTAAGTGACACATAAACTACTGCAAAGAACACTTCTGGTCTTTTGTTTCTTAAACTCCTAAAGGTTACGAAAATATACAAAACTTTTTCCTGCAGAGATCTGTATGCCAGGTTCAGCCTACCATGAATATTACAGCTGAATTATAAAACGCTGAAAAATGGAGTGTATCTTGTGGCAAGATAACATTTACTCCAGGAATGCAAATGGTTATCAGGGTAATATTTTATGCTTACGATCATATTCATTTTGTTAATGTACCCAGGTGTCCCTTCTAAAATTATGAGGAAAATCAATCTCAAATGTGCACAAACAGATTGATGCCAAAGGCTGAGGGATGGAGACAGTAATTCTGATGGCTGCCTATCTCTTTAATGCAAAGCAATGGTAGAAGGAAGCTGCCTCCCTGTACTTTTAGCTGTCAAGTAGCAAAGACAGTGTGGTAGCATCCGATTAAAGGAGGGGGAAGTTATAGTTCACGTCTATTTCTTTGTGACAAGGCTTCAAGTTGTGCTGTATTACTGTGAATGGGTTCATTTTTTGTTCCATCACTTTGCCGGAAGTCCCCGGGGGATTATAAAGTTCAAGGATGACCAAGAAATTGGGGTTTTGCTGGGTTGGAGGCTGAAAAGTCAGTGCAGTCTCTTTTGAAAGCAATGCTCATACGGTGTCATATCATAAGGTCTGAAGGGATTGACGCGTTTATGTGGTGGTTTAATGGGTGCTAAATCCTTCACTGAAGGTCATTGTGGAAAATTTTGATTGGGGAGTAGTAGGGAGGGGAACCGATTAAGCACCAGTACAGTTCTGCTGTGGTGCCTCTAGCTACTGTATTAGCCACTTTTGTGACTGACTAATTATAATACTAATGACTTATTTTCCCAGAATTAGGATATCATTTTGATCATGAATGACTATATATAATATTTTTTAAAATATCACATATTATAAGCCTTTGCACTGAGAATTTGGTTGCTGTAAGTTTATGAAATAAGATATGGCAGAGAAATAGTAATTTTGTGTGCATATGTATATTTTTATAGAAATCAGGTACTGGTTTTGCAGATGGTTGTGTTATTCTCAAACTATATTTTCCCTAACTTGGGAAGAAATACATTAGAGGTATCTTAAGAAAACAGACATATCATTTACTAATGGCAGTATGCCTTTATGATTTATAAAATACCTGCTGACACAGAATTTTTCAAAACCACTTATTCTTTCATTTTTTTCCTAGATGAGATATTAGTAATCACTAATAGTGGCTTTTCTGCATATTAGTGTTATTTGTTAATTGAAGTAAAATACATTCCAACAAAAATGTTATCCTGAAAACAAACCCAAAAACTTTAAAATAAACACCCAAGTATTAGGTAAATAAGACAAAATGCCTATTTTTAGCGAAAACATTTGCTCAGAAACTGAGAAGGGGATGGACAGAGGTTTGGACCGAAATAGATAGATAAATAAAATAAGAAGCTTCTCAATACATGTCTGTATATCTCAAGGTTTTGTACAAGTTTATTTGAATACATTATTTAAGAATGTCAGCAGATAGTGTATCGCATTAAATTTTTGACTGAATTGATTCTATAGTGCCTAATAACATATAAACTGATTGTAATGGAACTGAGTTATGTACAAATAGGGAACAAACAGATTGTGTGTAAAACCTTACTCTTTCTTGACCTGATCATAATTTAGACTCTATACCTTTTACATTCTCTTTTCACTTGATGGATGGTGGAGAACAAAACTTCGTTTCACATTAAATGAGAATGAAAACAAACCCCTTCAGAAATATGAATATAGCCATTAGAGGAATTCTTATTGTATGGTTGCCTATAATTTTATTGTTGCAACCCTTTATTGCAACATAATTACTCTTGCAATTTATAATCAAAATTGTAAAGCTGAAACAAAACATTTCAACCAATGAATTTTTGGTTGTTTTTTTTTTACTGTAAAACTATCAACAGATTTAATCAATTCTTGTGAAACAATCATTTTCATAAAGTCAGCATTTCTTCCATAACAGTTATTTTATAAAATATCAAACCATTATGCTTTTCCACACATACCACAGAAGATATTCAGATCAGACAGACATGCAGCAATAGGGCTGTCGTATTTCTGCACACTCAGTCTTTGGCCTCTTAACCTCAACACATGTAATCATTTTAGGCAGATAGTGAAATTACCCCATAAGTGGACTGGAATGTGATAATATGTTCTATTTATTTGAAACTAGTTAACTCAATATTGGCAGAAGTGTACCCACTGTGGTATGTTACTCAGGTGTTTAATATGTCACTGCAGTGCAGACAGAAGTGAAATGGATTGAGTCTATTTAGGTCAGACTGTTGAATTGTGTCCCTAATCTTAGTTTCTTGATGCTTGTGTTTTGATGAAAGCCTTGGTGTCTCTGGAATGTATGCTTAGGAAAGCCTCAATAGTGAGATTTTTTTTAATATGATTATTTTTCATTTTTTTGACTGGTGTACCTTGAACAACGAAAACGTTTAGAAGTAACGTGGCTGGAAGAGGAACATAACATTGTATTTTGTACTAAGTATTTCTTTGGAGTAATATTCTGGGTTGAAAATTACATGATTCTTCTTTAACTTGTGTCTATCCATTGAGCAAATTATACTTTCAATATAAATTTGCATGAGTAAATATTTCAAAATGGATGGAGTGCTTTGGATTGTGAAAAAGAATTTAAATGGGCTCGTCTAAGTTGATACGTCTGTAATGCCGCTAGCAGGGAAACTAGAGCAAACAGCTTGACATCCTGGGATGCAGTGATACGAAATGGTTGGAGTTGGTGCCCAGAGCATTCAACCCTCTCTCTAGCGCTTGGTTACATTTTATTTTCCAGTGCAAAAAGAAAAAAATCATCTCCCTTGGATTGTTCCTTGAAGGAAGCCATTTGATCAGTGTGTTCATTTCCTGTTAGCTGTTAGATAACCGAGTAAATTCTCTTGGTAGACAGTTTCCAAACTTTCATGGTATTGCAGTTCAGTCACGCGGTGACTGAAAAATTCTGGCAGCAGCCTAATTTCATTACTGTAGGCTTAGAAGAAATTAAATGAGAGATGTCAGGCTTTCATTGAAACATGTAAAATATGCATATGCCTACTGAATTTAGTAAGTATGAAAATTTAACCAAGTCAAGCTGAAATAGCATGTTTTGATGTTTGTTTCAATGGCCCTTAAGTACATTCACGTATGGTGTGGAGTTTATGATAGATTGTCATACACACTGTTAAACATAGAGTTCAGGATTATGTGCTTGTAAAATGTGACTCATTCGTTAAATTTCTTCTCTCAATGCATTTTTGTCTTGGGCACTACGAGTGTTAAAGTTCTTTGTAATACCAGTAAAACACTTTGATCTCCTCCTGTTTGATACTATCATGATGGCTAATTTTATTTCATTATCTGTAAACATTTCTAGTACTTCTGGGAGATATTTGCCAAACATCCCTTGTTTATAGCATTTTAAATGTCAGTGGGCGGGGCGGTAAGAGGCTCCTGCTGCGGATGGCAGTATGACTGGTAAGTTGCCAGTGTCAGGATCTGTCTCCACCAAGACTGCAAACTGTTGGCTGTACTCAGTAACTATGCAAAAAGTGTGCAGTAACTGCAGCCAAAGAGGAAAACAGGAAAAAAAAAACCAAACCCCAAAACTAAACATTGCTGTATGCATTACAGTTAAACCCAACATCTCTTTCTTGAAGAGTCTGTGGTCTAGAATAATAGAGGACAAAGAGTGGCAGGAAGAGCCTGCTGATAATCCCCTATTAAATAGCAATGAATGTTGTTTCACACAATGTACAGTTTGCAGTAGCCAGCTATGACCAATATTTATTTTATCAGTTTATCCATAGGATCTCCTAGTGTAGCATTTGAACAAAGTCAATGCGTTCCACTCTGAGGCAGTTGAATTGAATTTTACATACCTAAGAATATGCAATATACAATATATTGTATTTATGAGCTGATGGTGTAGAAGACAGAAAGCAGGTGTTGTCAGAAGGTCAGTCAGCTGCAAACCGTACATATAATCAGTGATCCTTTACCAGACAACTGCTATTTTATCTACTGACTGGATATTCATTTAAATGTTTTCGAGTGTTTTTTCTCCAAGTGGATGAGCAAGAAAATAAATGAAGAGTAAAATACAGATGTTCAAATATATATGGCTCATTAATTAGGTGTATAGCAACAGCTTTCAGTGGGTCTCAGATGTGCAAATAACAATTTAAAATGAGGATTGTATTTTAAAACAAAGTTTCCTGTTCTTTAAACATGACAATTTTGCTGTTCTAGATCATTTAATTCAGTAATAAAAATCTACATTTTAAAAATAGTTGCTCTTCTCACTTCCCAGGAGCAGAACACATGACTTTTTTTTTTCCATTTATGTTATTTAATAAGCTCTACTGAAAATATGTTGCTCTTTTATTCCAAATGAATTGATCCCTTTATTATCTCAACTTTTTTTAATTAGAAGGTATTCTGTGATTTTGACAAGAAAATTTTATTTTGCATGTGAGCTTGAAGAAAAAGAAAAAAGGATAAAATGGAAAGGTCAGAGTAATCTCATTAAGTTTCTCATTAAGTCTAGAAGGCTGAAACACTGACAAGGTTTAAGCTGCTTGAGTTTGGCCATAAAATACCCATCCATGCTAGATGGGTCAAAATATACTTTCAAGATTAGAGGAGACTGCACATTTCTGACCATGAGTAGAGGGTTAGTTATGTACCAGGTACCCTTCAGTCCCTCTGCAAAGGCAGAAAGAAGGAAAACAAGTGCCTACTGTACTAGGATTTCTGGTGTCTCCCCATAACACTGACACTGAAAGAATTTAATAATGTCACTGCCAATAGTGCTGATGTTTTCCCAGTTGCTGTATACTCAATAATAGCACAGTCTTTTGTAATACATGTTACTTTAGACGTGTCCCTGAATGTGGGTATACACTTGTTTAATGAATGAAATGCCCATAATATGGAAATTACTTTATTCCAGTAGGTAAACATAGCTGTTATGTTGCCTAATTAATTCATTTTTATCTTTCTAAATAATCAAGAGGAAAGTTTTTAGAGGAGCTTATGGCATTTTCTGTCAAAATGCATACTGTATAGAAATGAACTCTTTTAGCTGTTGTTGCTGTAATTGAAGCTTCGAACATATTTAAAAAAGAAGGTATGAAAACCCAACCATATTAATACCAAAATGATAAAACCCCATTGTATTAAAAAACAGGGTAGAAAAAAACCCAGCTCTGTGTGTGTGTATATATATATATATATAAAAGTATCAAAATGACAAACTGTCTAAACAACCAACCATCTAAAAACCCATCCTTGTTAAAAACCCCCACTGTTTAAAAAGTACAGTATAAACCCCCGATGGTCTAAAAACCCCAACCTTCTAAAACTAAAAAAGAATATTAACCATATTAGATCAAACAGTCTAAAACCTAATTGCATTAAAAACAATCTGTATAAAGACCAACTTTATTAAAAAAAGTGTTAATGCCAACAGTATAAATACCAACCATATTAAACATCCAAAGTATGTATATCAATATGTTAAAAACACAAACCATACTAAAAACTAATAATAAAAAAAGCAAAAATATAAAGAAAAAGTAAAGAAACCCAACTGTATAAACAACCAATCATATCAAAATTAACTGCACTAAAACCAACCACATAAAACCCCCACAGCACTGAAAATCAACCATTTAAAAACCAACCATAAAAAACCCCATCTGTAATGTAAGCCAGATTTTTTTAAAAAAAGCTTTTAAAACCCAGCCAGGTAAAAACCCCATTGTATAAAATGCCAGCCCCATAAAAACAAACAGTATGAAACTCCAACAGTATAAAAACTAACTATATTACAAAACCAAGGCATAAACCCCCAACCATATTAAACAACCAAAGTATAACAAGCCAACCATTTAAAAAACTGATATCAAATAGCAGCCATATTAAAACCATATAAAAACCAACCATGTAAACAACTGTATAAAAATCCCACCATATTAAAAACCCGCTATGAAAAAAGTGTAACAAAGCAACTGTAATTGAAACTGTTTTATTAAAATTGTTTATTTATTAAAATAAATAAATAAATAAAACAAAATTAAAACCAAGCATACAAAAAACCCTACCCAGTAAAAAACAACCTTGTAAAAGCAGTATAAAACTCAACCATGTAAAAACGAGCTGTATAAAACCCCAACTATATAAGAAACAACCATACTAAAAAACCTTATTAAAAGCAGCCCCATAAAAACCAGCTGGTTTAGAACCAACCATGTAAAAAACAACCATATTTTAATCAACCATGCAAAAAACAACTGTGCAAAAGCCAATAGTGTAAAAAACCAAATGTGCAAAAACAACCATGGAAAAAAAACTGTTGTCTAAACCCCAACAGTATGAAAAGCCAACAGTGTGAAAATTAACCATATTACAAAACCAAGGCAGAAAAATCCAGCTGTATTAAACAACCAAAGTATAATAAACCAACCATACAAAAAACCAACTATACCAAACCCCAACTGTATTAAAACCAGCCTTGTTAAAAAGTTTGTAAAAACCAGTCATCTTAAAATCAAATGTAAAAAAACCAGCTGTGTACAAACCCAACTGTATTAAATCAACTGTTTAAAAAACAATTACATAAAACCCAAACATATAAAAAACCCCAACAGTACAAAAACTCAACTGTATTAAAAAGCAATTGTATGGGGAAAATCTTTTTAGTAGGGCCAGCTGTGTTAGGACAAGGGGTAATGGTTTTAAACTAAATCAGGGTAGGTTTAGGCTAGATATAAGAAAAAAATTCTTTACAATGAGGGTGGTAAAACACTGGAACAGGTTGCCCAGAGAGGTAGGGGAGGCCCCATCCCTGGAAACATTCAAGGCCAGGTTGGATGGGGCTCTGAGCAGCCTGATCTAGTTAGCAGTGTCCCTGCTGACTGCAGGGGGGTTGGACTCGATGACCTCTAGTGGTCCCTTCCAACCCAAAACATTCTATGATTCTATGAAAAGTAATGGTATAAAAACTAACTATATCACAAAATAAAGGCACAAATAACCAACCACATTAAACAATCAAATATAATAACCCAACTGTATAAAAAAACCCTAACCGTACTAAAACCAATTCCTTAAAAACCAAAAGTGTAGAACACTAACCACAGAAATACCAACTGGATACCAAAAGAAATCTTATAAAAAATCCAACTATATTCAAAACTAGCTGCATCAAAACCCAAACAAGTGAACATCTGTATAAAAGTTATCAAGTGCATTAAAAACTAATCATATTTTAAAAAACCTCAATATAAATACTAACTGTATTAAACAACTGAAGTGTAAAAAAAACAGACCAGAGTAAAAAAAAAAAAAAATATTGAAAATAATAGTAGAAAAAAACCAAAGGTGTAAAGAAAAAAGCATAAAAACCAGCAACCATATAAGCAACCAACCATATCAAAACAAACTGCATCACAACCAGCCATTTTAAAAACAGCCTCACTAAAGGGAAACATTAAAAACCAACTGCAGTGAAAACCAACCATACAAGAACCTGTAAACAAAAAAACGAGTATATAAAACCCAACCATGTTAAACTGCAATGACATTAAAAAACAACTGTATTAAAAACAAAAGTATAAAAACCAAAGCCTGAAACACCAACTGTCTAAGAAACTGATGCATCTAAGATGACTGTTTAAAAGACAACTGCATGAAAACCAACCATGTAAGAACACAATCATGTAAAAAAGTACAAAAAACAAGAGTAGAGAAAAAGAACCATATAAAAGAAAATCTGAAAAACTGTCCCCAAAGCCTGCCATATTAAAAAGCAACTGTATAAAAACAAACAGTAAAAAACCTAACTGTATTAAACAACCAAGTTACAAAAGCCTAACTATATTTAAGACCCAAAGTGTAATAAACAAAATGTTTAAAACCCAACCACATTAAAACCAATCATACCAAAGACAAACTGTAATAAAGAAAAGTGTAAAAAAAAAACCCAAAAACTTTTAACAAATTCAACTGCATAAAACACCCCACCGAATTAAAACCATACAAGTGTAGAAAAAAAATAAAAGCCTAACAATATTCATCCCCACCAGATAAAGAACCAACCATATAAAACCCAACCGTATAAAAAAGTATAAAAAACCATATACAAAAGCTTGTGTATAAAGTACCAACTGTAGAAAAAAATCCAAACCATAAAAAAGTCTAAACCCCCAATGTATAAAAAACCAACTGTACAAAACAGTATTTAAGAAACATATAAACCTAACTGTACTTAAATTGAACCATTAGAAAACCAACCGTATAAAAACCTAACTGTATGAAAACAAACTTATTAAATAACCAATCTTATTCAAAACCCCAAAAGTATGAAACCCATCAACAATGAAATATTAATTTACTAGTGCTCTCCTTTCTGTGATTTTTCCTTGTCAGAAATTAAATTAAAGGTGTGTTAATTTGACATTCAGCTCATGGTTTTCAGTAGGCTTTTAAAAATCCATCCACAGCTCATTGGATTCTCTAAATTCAACTGGTCCTGTCAAGCCCAGTTCTGTTGTTAGATTATTGTTTAATCAATGCCAATCTCACCACCTCTCTGCAAAAGAAATGCAAAAGCTTGTGCAGAAAATTGGTTATATACATCAATTAATGTATAGCCTAGACTTCATCTAGTTGTGGGACTTGACAAGGTCAAATATTTATTTACAGTATTAATATGTGATTATGTTTGTGGTAGGCTGTTAAAGTGGAGCTGTGGTTGTCGTGAGGGTTTTTTGGCTCACTGCTGTATTGGTTTGACACCGATTTAACCCTTTGAATTTAGCTGAGTTGCATTTAAAAAGTGGCTTTTCAACTATTTTGAAATGGCATACAAATGCTAAGTTGTATCTTTTTAGAGAATTGCATTGTTAGGATGTGATTCATTTTTGAGTCATGGCAGAGAGGAAACTGTGGCAGAGCTACCATTTTACTGCTGAAAATACTGCTCCAATTTATCTATGTGATCAGAACAGAATGTGAATGTAATCCTGCTGTTGATATACTGCTACGCTCACTAGTTGAACTGTTGTATGACCTTAATCTGTGGAAATATTCTAATTAACATAATTTAATAAGAGTCTTGTGCATATTTCAAAAGCTCTGAATGTGGTCGAGTTTCAGGTGGATGCTGTTTTCTGACTTCGGCATTGCCAACAGAAGTGGTCAGTAGGTAGCAAAGTTATGAAAGCAACTTTGTCAGATGACCTTCAGCTTCTTCGCTGACCAAAGAGGAGGAATAGTCTTCTACGGAGTTGTGACTCAAAGCAGACGCCTTGACTGAATGAGGCTGTGAGGGTTATTAGGGCACTTGGTTGATTACAAAGGAAGACTAGAGATATAGCCTCACTAGGCTACAGTTAACGTTTACAAATATGTTTGTAACTTCCTGTCAAATTGCTCGTGTTCAGCCCCACATTATTCCCAGCTGCAGCTGCGGAAATGCAGCAAGGGCTTGCCCAGCCGCAGGTGAGCTGCAGGTTGGTGCTGATGGTGGTGTGAGGGCTGGGCAGATCTCTGCCTGAGTCTTAGCTTCCAAGAAAAATTTTATTGACTGTCAGTTAAAATGAAGGTGGAAGTTGAGGGAAAAGAAATTATCTGTACCTTGAGCAAATATGATGCAAGTCAGTCATCATGATGTCATGTAGAAACCTGATACCATTTTTATAAAGTAACTTCTCAGCAGAGCAATGCTTTACAAAATGAGTCACTTCTTAAGACATAAGCAGGACATGTAATTTCAGCTGATGTAATGTACTGTAACATTTAATTTAACTTTTAAAACTCGGGTAGTATCATTGCAGTGTATCAGGACACTAACCCTTCACATTAATGGACTTCACAAAGAGAAGCAAAGGCGTCTTCACCGGCAAATACTGAATGGGCAATAAATTCTGTAGTGACCTGTCATGAAACTCAGTAATGTCAAATATATAATCTTCCTTAGCACACTGTGACAGTAATTTAGGCACTAGTAGAGAATATCAGAAATAAGAGTCACCTGTCCCTATTTTAGTAGCCCTGCTTCCAGGGTGCTGGTGTAATGGGAATGATCTTACTTGTGTGGGGACTGTGTGTTGGGGAAAGGGCAAAGGTACAGACTACACGTTTTATGTTATGTCATGTCACTTTCTTTAAAAATAGTCATGTTTGTTTCATTGCTGCATAATTATATTCAGTGAGAGAAAAGTCCGATTTCCTTCCCAGCGTATGAAAGCCTCTGTTTCCTACAACAAGGCCCAAGCAGACTGTTCTCTGGTTACGTAAATATATAAAATGTCCCTGTGGAGAGAAAAGTCACTTTGTCAAAACAATAACTTGGTGTGTATGTACTCTCCTTCTATCATTTCCATAATAAGTTTTCTCAGTTTGCTAATAAGTTCAATTAGTCGTCTTCATGCTATAAATGCCCTCTTTGTTTCTATAATTCCCTTTGTTTTCTAATGCACCATATAACTGAGGACAGTGGGAGCTCTGGGCAGTTTTGGAATGGGTTGGCCTGGAGAGGTTGCAGTGTCTCAGTCGGTGGAGATAGTCGAAACCCAGCTGGACACCACTCTGGTATGGTGCTGTTCCTGCTTGAGCAGGTGCTGTAGGTGATTTCCAGAGGTCACTGCCAACCTCAACTATTTTGTGATTCTGCTTTTGAATCATGTTTTTGTCAGCTTGAGTTCTTTTCAAAGCCTCATGACCTTAACTTTAGATCAAATGTGATATCCAGATGTAGTTGTGAGACCTCGCTGATTTCTTTTTTTTGCATGTTTTTTCAATGGAAGTTGTCTGTTTCTCAGAATTGAAATCTTAGTTCTGACAAAAAGCTTCTGTGATCCTTGTCTGAATAGAAAAAGATGTCTACAAAAATTTGTTCATGAGCAGATTCGGTTACTTGGAATATCTTATGTTGGGGGTTTGAACAACAGTAGCCCAAGTTCAGGAGGGCTCCCTGATGTATGGTAGCAGTCTTTTTTTTTTTCACATACACCATTCTCTCCACCTTCCTCCAGCGTTAGAAGTTTGTTTGGAGTAACTCCAAATTTTGCAAACCAGGATTCTAGTTTCCAGGACAGTCCTACCAGTTATGCATAATGCTAAACCCTCACCCATTTTCTAAGCCATGATGTCTCACCTGAGGCATACGAAGGTGCTCTTTCACCTTGCCGTCCAAGCAGATGAGTGCCTTGCATGCATATACTTATCTTCCCACATTTCTGTTTGACTCAAGATGATCACTGACATTTTTTCCATAATAAGAACCACTCAACTGTAGCTGTTTTCCAAGTGAAGTCTTCCTTCTAAAACCATTTTCATTCACTGAAAAGAAGTGGGGGTCTGCTTAAGGGTTAAGACTTCGTAATTACCAAAGGAAAATAAAGGCATTGAGCAGTTTTATCACTTTTTGCTGAAGAATAGTTTTCTGTTCAGAACAATGGATATTTCTTGCTATTTTGCACCTGACTAGAGTATGCCTGTATTCCTGATACACTATAATGAGAGAGAATTTATTTTATTTTTTCTCACCTACTTGTAGTAATGTCATGGGCCTAATAAATTTTATCTGCTATGCTCAAAAAGGCATAATTGAGACAGATAGAGCTGACACGTTTGTTCTTCACCTGAGATGGGAAGTAGAGCAAATCAGAAGGAAAGCTGTGCAACATGTACAAGACCATAGTAATAGTCCAGTTTAGGAAAAAATACTATTGCCACCTGTACACGAAGATAAATCTTTTTCCTGTGGAAGGCTTAATGTGCCCAAAGGATTACTTTATATAAAAATGGCAATGATTTTAATGCAGAGTACGAAAATTTGCTAGAGTAAAAGTAACATTATGCAATGTGCTTTAAATGTGGTATTCTGAACAAGTCCAGTGCTCTCTGATACAGTAAGTTTGTGCTTCAATATAGGACTTCTGCTCTGCAGAAGGCATGCTTTATCAAGATGTGAGAAATGTTTTCTTCAAAAGAAATTACTCTAGAATTAAATTAAATGTGATAAAAACTCAATTTACTGTGATACAATTTGTCAGTGACTCAGTGGTAAGGGCAGCAGCTGCACGAAGGTAGGGGATGAGCTTTCAGGGAGTGCTATGTGGGTGCATGAGAGGGGGGAATGGCTTCATGCATTGAAGCTGCAAGATGAAACAGAAGTGGTAGTTCTTTGCCTAGATAATGCTGATAATGAAGTGCTGTAGAAAGTATAAGAAAGTTTATTCAATATAGACTCTCCCAATTCATCTGGAGCATAATCCCTGTCTGGATTATAAAAAAAAAATCATCACCATATTGTTGGGGAAATAAAGAAAAGCACTTCTGGAAAATTCACTGAGAATCTTGGGATTTTGTTTTAAATTTGATTCATGTGAAAGCCTACGTGGTGATTGCTTCTTACCTTTATCTAAAGTTGCGGGGGGTCCCTAGTATTTCCAGTATAATGCCATGGCAATATTTGATTCATTTAATAATGAAGTGCTGATAAAAAGTAAGATTTCAACATACTCCAAAAGACCAATAAGTAGATTTGGGATTTCTAAATATTTCTTTAAAGAAGATCAAGAAAACACTTCAGCAATAGCTAAGATGAGTCATATGCTTAAAACTGATGGAATTAAGGAGAGAGGATAATAGCTTTTAAATCAAACATATGCTGAAGTGCTACTCTGATTCTTTTTAAAAAAGATTCCTTTCAAAATCAGGGCTGTAACTGCCCATAAACCAGCAGTCTTTACAAAATTGCACTCACAAATAATTCAAATTGTGAGTACAATCTGTCATCTCCTAACTGGCATTTAGAGGAAAAGGCAAAAGCATTTATTTCAGCTCTCACTTGGGTGAATTTGATAACTGAATCAGGGAATCATAAGAAATGTGTATCTCCAGTGACGTGTTCACAAAGTCTGTTTCAGAGTAATATAAGCCTTTTTGAAAGCTTGAATGTCATTTTCCTGGATATAAGTATTCACTGAGGTACAGGAAGACATTCAAAAAGAGAGATATAATAATAGTCAAAAATAAGTTCATTGCAGTGAATATGGAGCTGTCATGTCTGGCCACTGATTCAGTGCCAGCCTGAGTCCGTGTTGACTAGGATTTTTCAGAATACTGATGCCTCTCTGATACACTTTGTAAATAAGTGAATTAATCTATTTTCAGTGGGCAAATAGCCATCACAGAAATTATCAGCTATAAGGAGTAATTGCTAGTCATATGGCAATTTCACTGCACAGGGCAAAACAGTGATTAGAAATGGAAACTGAAGTGTTCTTTCCGCTGGGAAAGATGTTAGGTACAGGTCAGACTTCAGGTATGCTGAAACCTGTCTCAGGATAAAGAGTTTGCAGAGTTGTTCCCATGGGCTGTAAATTTACTCTGAAAAACAGATTAGGTGAGTTACATGAGAGGAAGGAGGACAGTACACAGCAAACATCACCATGTGACCTAAGCTGATGAAGGCTGAGGTGAGACTTTGCCTTGAGGAGCCATCCTCGGGAGGAGGCAGAGATATCATGTAAAACAGTGAAACTGAATCCAGATTTTTTTCTCTCCCTTTGGCAATAAGATGAAAAAAAGTTAGTCATAGGTGGGTAAGCAGTCCTGGGAGGTATCTGAGTCTTACAGCAAAGTAGTAAGAGCCTATGTTGAATAAAAACAAATAGTCACAATATTTGGATTGTTTTCTGACTTACAATAAAAAAGACTAAATCAGTGAATAGTATCAATTTTACTTTGGATTAGAATAGGTTATAAAGTGGTTTTTTGTTCTCTAGGTAGTATCATATTTCTATTGAGAACACCTGTGTTTTCTCTCCTCCCCTCTTTTTAATTGTCCAGTAGTCCAAGTAATGATATTGTGCTTTGGAGGTGGGAATGATGGTGGGGTGCTGCATGGGTACCAGAAGTTTCCTAAACTCCAGTAGTCATTAGAGTCTTTTACAGACCATGCACTCCCCAGAGTATTCTCCCAGTGGCACTGGGAGCCTTACTGAGGGCAGCAAGAAGTAAAGTCTTTTATATATAATCCCAAAAGAGTGTTTTAAGGAGAAATCCTTGTCACGCTTAAAAAATGATTGTAGCTTACTCTCCTGCTGGGCTTTGGCCAGTAGGCCTTGCAGCAGTGCTGCTGAGCATCACCAGCGCTTTCTCTCTATCTCTGCCTCTGAGGCACTGTTAATCAAGATTATCTTTTTCTGGTTCAATCTGTGCCAAGGTTTCTAGCCCAAAGGCATTGGAGTACCGTTTAAACCTCACTTAGCTCTTTTGGGAATCTCCTAATTGCACACATGGTCCTTCTTAAAGATGACATTTATTTACAGGTCATACTGTTTTCCTCTGAATGCTCACAAACCATATGTTGCAAAACAAGTATGAGAAAGTGTTTTAGAAGGCCATGAATTCCCATGGGAATATGCCTGAATCTAGACCATGCAAAAGTGCATTTCTCCACTTTCCCTTTAGCTGCTCTAAGCCCCTCGATTTGCAAACGTACCTGGTAGAAAATGGCCTACTAACTGTTAGGACCTAGTCTTTTTTCTTTGCTGGAATTTTACACTGTGAATTTATCTTTTTATTCAGTGTCTAATTGCTTGTAGTTTCTTGCAAGAGTGGCAACTTGTGACAAAAGGGGATAAAGTAATTTAGTTTAAGCGCAGTTCTCATTATTACAATATTCTTATTAATGTGCAGTTTTGTGTCTGTTTGTTTTGGATGTTTCTAGAATCCTCTTGATCTGAGCACATATATAAAGAAGATTTTCTGAAGCACAGAAGAGACTCAATTTTTGTCTAGCACTACAGCTATTGTCTTAATAAATAATACTGATAATTGGTTCATGAGAATTCCCTGTAAAATTCTAACTTAATTTTGCTTCTGAATTACCAAAGGTGGCCCTGGAATAAGACTATCATTTATATCAAAAGAGTATAATTTGCATTTTCAACTGTAATATAAAATTAACTTAATTCCACTTCATTTCTTCATATAAGTTTCTTTGATGTATAAACTTGTTTTTAATTACAAAGGAAAAATATCTAGTAAAAATACACATAGCAGTTAATCTTATGCCATTATATGGCTGTTTGTCAAAATTTTCATTAACTTAGCCAATATTTGATGATGCAAAATTATTTTTCTCTAGTTGGTTGGTTTTGCAGCTTTGTGATTGTGCAGGAATGTCCGTAGTATGTTTGCAAGACTAATTTCTTGGCACAAGAAATTCATTTATTTATCAAAATAATGAGTAAGTGGAGACTTTTCCTTGAGGAAAAGAGGCGAGGGGAAGACTAGTACATTTCCCTCGTGTGAAAAATAAGGGAAAATGTAATAAATCATTTACAGAGAGGTTAGAAAAAGGTGAAATAGGGTCAAAAACATGCAGCTTAGATTTGCTTTCAAGAACCTGGAAACTGAAAAGATGCCTCCTCAAACTCTATATTTAGAATGGGTTAAGAAGGGTAAAACCACGTCCCTTTTCAGGGGACCTGGGACTGAGCCTGTCATTGTAATCGGAGTCCTTTTGGTCTTTCCCGGATGAGCCTCAGCCTCCCATATTTGATGAGAGAGGGCCTTTGCTACCTGCCAGGGATAGCTGTCGTCTTTAGGCTAAAAATTTTTTTGGTGATAGCGAATGAAATCTCAGTCAGGTTTTGCTAAGCTATGAGCTGATAGCCACTGGTTTCCTTCTCTCATTTGCGTATTCTAGTCTGCTGAAATAACAACTGAATGCATGAAGCTCTTACAGCACCAAGCTGCATCTCATGTGAAGGCAAAGGACACTTTAGTGCAAATACTGGGGTCCTGCAAAATGTGTAGAAGGAAATTTTTCCCACTGAAAATTAGAGTCAGGCATTAAAACATGACCCCATAATGTCCTTCAGTCTGGTTTGCAAAATATTCACTGCTTTCTGGAGCTAATGCTGTAGATTCCATGAAAAGTAAGTGCAGCTCGAAGTTAATTGCCAATGAGTCTGTTCACACACCGTCATGTGGATTTCATGTGCTTCTATGTATTTAATATGGCATATACCTTGGGAATGCTGCTGAGCACATCTAAATGGTTTACAGAAGACATGACAACTTCAATTAATACCTTTTCCTAATTTTCTCATCTGTGGTTCCATAATACTTCCTGAACAGAGAAAGAGGAGAATTTTAAGTGTTGCAACTATTAACAGCCCAGAGGGTTTGCCTGGGCAGGGCAGGCATTACATTAAACATCATACAAACATGGACTTGCAAGAAGACCCTCCTGTGAAGAGTTTCCAGTCTCAATCTATAAAAAAGGACATATTATTATCTACTTTTTGGCATTTGCAATTAGGTGGTTAGTTATTTTTCTCACAGTATTTAGGAAATCTATCTGAGAGGCAGGATTTGAGTTCAGTTCTGCTTTAGTGTCACTATCTAAAGCCTCAATGCTGGTGTATGTTTGCAGATATTGAATATGACCTGCAGGTGGATCCATTGAACAAAGTGAAATTCATTGTAAATTAGAAGCCTACACTTTGTCAGATGCAGTATTGCAGCTGATTACACCCCCACGTTGTGTCTGTGCTTTATGGACTCTCAGTCTTTGAAAAAAAATAAAAGACAAAACAACTTTCAGTTTCAGAAAAAGCCATTCTTTCCATTTCCAACTTCATACCATATGCCAGAAAACATAGTGAACTCTTATGTAAGTTAATATCCTTGTATTTCTAATGCCAACAGGGATTTATTTTCTTGGTTTCATTAATCCTTTTGCCTAATTTTTTTCCTCTTTTTTTCTTTATTTGGCAAGGCACCAAGATGTTTTTTCTCAATGAGCCAGAAATAGAGTGAGACAGATGCACTGACCATGCGAATGCAAAGGGGACGATTTCTCTAATGAAAGATAATGTACTTGGGAGAAAGAGTATTTGAATAATGTGAATAGCAGATGTTTGGCAGTGTTCCCTTTCAAGCATACCTGTGTCTGTTCAGAGATTACTTCCCAAGAAGCAATATTACCAGCTAGCCAAGACAGTTAAGAAAATGGCATTTTAGATACTGGACAACTGGCATATCGAGCCACATAGCATGTGGTTTTATGCATCAACTATCCCCAACATTTCCAAGTAAGAAATGCTAATAAGTTCATAGTTTCTTCAAATCTTGATAGGGCCTCCTTAGAGCTATTTAATCCCAACTGCAATGAACCTTAAATCTTCATATTCAGCACCACCCAACTGTAGAAACCAGGCGTGGTTTAGAACACTTTTGTGAGAGAAAATATAATTACGTTAGGTGATGTTCGGACTATAGGCTGTGAACCTCGGATGGTGCCAAGTTTGAATGTGAACCTTGGAAGTTTATTACCACTTAACCAATCCAGTGCACTTTGCTATCAGTTAGCAGCAAAGTTCATATTTGTTTTGAATAAGCAGCATATTAGTATTAAATAAGCAAGAATGACAGCATCTTTTAATATAGATAGTAAATTTGTTCAGGATATATTAGTATTAGTACTAATAGAAGTAGTGTTATATTTTGGTGTGTAAGAAAGTTGTCTTATTTCCTAGAAAATCTTGACAACTGAGATCGTGCCATTCACTTGTAGGTCATACCACTCATTTGTTTATTTGTGGCAACTGTTGTTTCATAAAGGAATTGTTAATGAGAAAGGCTAAGATTTTTCAAGCATTATTTATCAATCTGCTAAATATATTTTTATGGAATAAGGATTTTCAGTACTGTTTCTAAAAAATCAACAAGTACCCTTCTATCTTATATATATTTAAAGGGTTCTGAACAGAATATGTAAATGTGTTCTATGTTGCCATATTGTAATGAACAGAGAAATTCCATGCTTCATGTGACCTAGACAAATGAGTGATCTTTAAAGTGCAGGACATCTTGCTGTAGATTAACTAATGAAAGGACATTAACACCACACCTGTAGAATCAATTAGACACAGGGTAAGGGGGGGGGGGGGATCTAAGAAAACACTTCTGACAGTGTTTTCACCTTCTGGTTTAGTCACTGTATTGTTTTAGGCTTTTTCTTTTGAAGCTGCAGAATGCTAGCATACCCAGAAAATAAATTCTCTTCAGATGCGCCCACATTTGCACAAAGTGCCTTCTCAGTTGTAAATCTGCACTGGTAACTGTGTGTTTGCACACCAGGCATGTGCCATGCAGTTTGCCCACCCATCGGCTTCCAGGAGAGCAGAGCTGTAGGGGAGGAGGGTGCCTCAGGACTGCATTGCTCCCTACCCCAGCAGCATCCCCAGAGTAGCTCAGCAAGCACAGGGAGGCAACAGGGAACCCTCGGCCCTCCTTGCCCTGCCTAGCAGCAAAGAAGCTGTTATAGCTGGGGGGTTTTTTTGAAATGAGATAATGTTTAATTTCTTGATTTTGTCTCTGTTATCTATAAATATGTCTCTCTGCTTGCCTGCATTCCCATTGAAATATATACCTCTGAGTATGCTATTGCCACTGTTTGTGAACTGCTTTCAATATTGTATATATGAGCAGCATCCTAGAATGCCTTCAGGATAAGCACATAAACCATTTACAAGTTTAACTGATACACACATATTCTAATATAACAGGACAGGGAAGATAGATGAATACGGGTATGGAAAAGGGACATGTTTTCAATAAAAGGTAGCAGGACAGAATAGTGAGCATAAAACTGAAGCAAGAATCAATAAATATCTGGCAAGATCCTTCTTAGGTTAGTGATGGAACATATTATGAAAATATTTTCTTGCTGCATCTTCTAATGCATACTATAATCTTACAATGTTAAAGCAAAGATAATAAGCTTATTTATATAGGGGGCAGTGTAGTCCACATAAAAAAAAGGATGGGTACATGAGAATCATTTAAGAAAAACAAAACCCATGCAAACTCTCAAGGGATGTCTCCCACACAGATTTTTTTGCTTTTCAGTTGAAAAAACAACATGCAGCAATTTCAAATTTTGCATTCTCACTCTCTCCCTGTTTACATTTTGTGCCCACTTTTTCAGTGCATGCAGTTCTTGCTGGGGAATGTGACCCTCAAGGAGTCACTGAGCAAAGCAAATTCTTCAGTTATTAAAAGCCTATTAAACCTAGGAATCCTCCTGTTGTTAGGAGAATTTGAGGAAATTTGGCCAAAGCAGCCAGAAAGTGGTGGGGGCAGTGGGAGAGGGTAATTGGGAACAGTGTGCAGGGTTGTAAATATCAGCAAAGACATGCACAAAACACTGTACAAGTGACAGAAGTAAAACAGATGACAAAAAACCAGACTTGTTTGCAAGTATTGAAATTATTGCTTGTTAAGATTTGGTAGTAAAATACTGCGCCATCTTCTGTCCTACTGAATGGCTTCAGTGAAGACCTAACTATCTAGATAAATGGGTCACTACCAGATTTCACTGCTCATCAAGCATATTTCCAGTAATGTTTTAGAGACTTGGATTCAGCTGCTACCTAGATACAATTAAAAGCTGCTTCTTTTATAGGTGCTACAAGTGCTGCCCAAGGAAACCTAATAATTTAGTACAAATGTTGCACTGGCTTTTTTGTTGTTTGTGCTGTTCTAATAACAGATTTATTGCTTATGTCAGTCTTGTAGGGTTTTCATTAGATCAGCTCAAGCTTCTTAGCACACAAACCTTTCCTCATATTTCTGTCATTCTCATTTTTATTATCATCTGTGGAGAGGAAGGGAAAATGGGGTCACATTGCAGAATGTCATTTGTGTAAAAACAGAGGTTTCTGCATATAAACATGATCCAGCTTCCCTACAGGCAAGCTTGAGGTCTAGATAAATGACACCCTTCTAGGAGCATGATGTATAAATCTGTCTTTTCTGTCCTTTTTTGCTGCAATGCTTCCGGATGGTGAAACACCCTTTTTCTTTCTAAAGTAGGTCCTCTCTCTATATTTCTTCTACCCCGTAGAGTTATTCTCCCGTCATTATACCTGACAAGCTGTTTCCAGCTCCCTTGATTCAAGGCTCATCTTATCCAGACATGTCAGCAGCAGCAGCAGAGTACCTGTCTTTCAACCTCCAGCTTGTGTTCAGCTGTTTCCTTCCCCCCATATCCCATCCAGTATGTTCACTCCCCGTGTAGTGCAAAGGCTGGATGCTCCTCATTGCACAGCAGAGGTAATCACCATGGAGCTCGGATTTTGTTGTTAGTTCAATCTTGACAATATCAGCATTCAGACAATTAAACATGCTGCATCTCCCAGATATGCATAGTGGGTTTGCTGGATAGTGCACCCACACCTTATAAAATGCTGTTGGAACTTAAGGTGATGATTTGACTCGGAGAATTCTTGTAACATCTTAGATTTACTGAAAGTTGTTGCATTATCCTAATCCATCTGAAAAACTGACATTCTTAGAAGAGGTAATTTTCCTGCATCACAAATTTCCTGTAAAATGTTTCAAGCTTTGTTCTTATAAGAGGTCATAGAGGAGAAAATGTTATGGGTTTTTTATAATGTGTATTTAGATATTTTTACAGTATTATTGCTTATATATTACTTTAAAGCATAAATAGAAAAATAAAACGTGTTGATTTAAAAGTATAATGTCAATACTAGTAAAATCTGTCAAATGGTTAACCCCATACTTCTCACTTCTTACTGAAGTAACCTTTTTGAAGTCAAGGAAATTATTCAACTGATAGAAACTAAGAATAATAATTGTAAGTACATTTAAAATTTCAGGATAAAATATCCAGGAATATACCATGGGTTTCAGTACTATAACAGAGCAATTTCTACTTCCATCTAGATACTTAAATTTTTTCTGCTCATTTCTAAATAACATATTTTGTAAACATGAACCTCAGCCAAGTGCTCAGATGACTGCAGAAACTGTTCTCAGTCTTATACAGGTATCACAGTGCTTATTTGTAGAAAATGCTTCTTTGCAGTATTTTTCCTGTCCTTTTCACTCTGGTGGCACCCCAGTGTGGTAGGTCAGACATAACAAATGGATGGTGCTTTTAATTTCTTCTCTCCTTTCTTTCTTCCCATGCTCCTGCTTCCTATGGCTCACCTTAAGAGCTTCCTATTTACAAACTTTTTCTAGAAAATGTGAGATTAAAATAAGTCAAAAATGATCAATCTCTTCATCTCAATTCCATACCTCTGCTAATTTGCATGATGCAAGAAATCATGCTAATGAGAGAATACGCACAGGTAACTTCTTGCTGCAATAATCCAACATTTACCACATATTCTGAAGCAAAAGTTGTGGTCAGTAAGAAACTGTACAACTTCTGTTGTCTTCTAATTACTTGGACTCGGATAAATTTTCAGATAGGTGAAAAAGGCTACAAAGATCAAAAATGCACATTGAAACAGTGCTCTTTGACATCGGAAGGCCAGCGGCATACTGGAGCCCTTGTCACTATCAATATGAGAATGCATCAATAAGAAAATAATAGGGATGAGTTTGTTTTGAAAAGTAGATTTCCAAAAGATTGCTACTGTACCTGTCATTACAGAATGCTGCAAAGTCATGTGCTTTAGTTATTCCAGTAATTTTCTGTTTTACTCATTCTTGTACAATAAGCAATTAGAAGCATGGCTGCATCTAATCCTTTAAACATGTTTCATTTCTGACACAATATCTCTGCTCCCCTCTGGCCTCTCAGGCTTTTCTAAACCCTTTCTTTCTCAATAAGAGCTACATCTCAGCAGGCAGCTAACAAAAATGCAGCCTGAGATGCTAAAACTGACATGTTGCTCTAGTGCTGATGTTTTTGGAAAGGAGAGAGAAGGGCTGAGGCTGCTCTCTTTTGTAGGATTGTCATTTTCAGTCTGTCTGCTTGCCCTAAAATGACACATTTAAAACTGGAGAATTTATCAAAACTTTATTGAGATTTTTTGCACATTGCTTAAGAACTGAATCTATCTCAGCAGAAAACTTGCAGCCAATCCCTTTCACTGAAGGATGTGGAAATGTTTATCAATTATTCACTGAAAACATAGAATGGAAATGTTGCAAATACAAAGGCATCTCCAGGAGGTCCTGGAGGTATTTGGTATTCCTCTATTTATTTTTTAATTTCAGTGGCAGCTGCCCTACCACTGATTTTAATGTCTGTAAAGTGTCAGAATTTTACTGGTATCAGTTCCTTGTGGCTTCCTCATTTTCACTTTTCTCTGTGGCTGTATCGCTTCGTTTCTGCCTTGTTTCCATGCTAAACTGAGTTTTTGCTGAAGCAATGAATTTATACTTTTCTTGACTCACTAGAATGATGCAAGCTCTGTGTCACTTCAGTGTATTGTACAACACAGATTGATCGAATTACACAGTTCCTTGGGGAAGCACCAACACTGTGTTTCAACCTCATTTAAAAAAAAAAAAAATCTTTTATTTTTCACATTCTTTTTCAAAAACAAGTTGTTTCATGACACCTGTTTTTCAGTGCTTTTGTGACCCAGCCTTTGTATCTTATAGTCACATTCTCTGATGTCTAATAAAACTAAAGCTTTGATTTAAACTTTTCACTGTATCAGGCACTCCTAACGTCTATTTTCAGTGCAGATCCTTTTGTGCTTAGGAAGGAGTGTTCTTGAGTTTCAGCCTCGGAAAAGAGAGTTCTAGCATTTCCTTTCCTCTACCTGGGTACCTGTTTTAATAAATCATGAGGAGGTTACTAGCTTTAGGTCTGATATTGCTATACTAAACTCAATTGAAAACTGCTAACAGGATCATAAAGGGGGCATCTAATAGAGACACAGTGACAATATGATGACACAAGTCTTGTTGGCTTAGAAAAGTAGGTAAGAAATGCTTTTCAAAAAGAGGAAAATTTGTAATGCCTGGTGTCACAGCCATCAACAGAGAATTTATCCACACAATACTATTAATAGCAGCCAAAGGGGAAAAGAGAAGAATTATATTAAAATATGGAGTTGAGAAGTGGCAGCAAATCTTTAAAACTATGATTTTACACTTTGAAGTTCTTTGGGGCTGTGTCTATTGTGTGGGTGGACTTAGTCTCTAGAGAAGTCTGTGAGCAGGAATCCTAGGAGATCAAGTTTTTAGGAGTCTTATAGTGCAGTGATTTTTACAGATGAGTACTTCTGAAAGTGCTCTGTAGGAAAAAGGAATTGCTTCAGAGAGAGAAAAGTATATGAGCTCTATATAAATGTTTGTGGATAGAAAGAGAAATGGGGGCATCTGGAGTGTTTGGGGACTTAGTTTTGGTTCAGAAAAGGTCTGGATGCTTGTTTAAATCTTTAACAATCTTTGGGGGATCTCAGAGAAGTAACCTTTGCTTCCCACCATGTGGTCAACAGAATAAGGAAAAAGAGAAAAAAGCAAAGAATGATGCACAGAAGTTTGGCTCTAAAAAGTTGGGCTTTTCTTGTGTGTCTTCCTTTCAGGTAGTTTTCTCAGGTGGAATAAATATTGTTATTTGCATTTTAAAGGCAGAAAAACTGAGTTACAGAGTAGAGCAGCAGCAGGCCTGGGGATAAAACAAAGATCTGGTTTCTCGTCTAGTGTCCTATCTGTTAGCTATCACTAGCCACGAAATATCTGACTACTATATGCTATTATGTGTAAGAAAACAAATTATAAGAAGTGGCACATGTTGTAAATTGCTAATAGAATTTAGCTGTAATTTGAAGACTTTTAGAAAGGATTAGTCTGAAATCAAAGACAGATTATTTGACAGTAGGAGAACCCAAACACAATTTTTTTTTCTTCAATAAAATCCTAAATATTCTATGTGAAAATTTTTCTAGAGTAGCTCCTTTTCATATGCATCAAGTTCCCTTTCCATCCTAAGAACCACTTCCATCTTGTATTGCCTCCCTTTACCAAGAATGCGGATCTCTTGCTAAATCATTACCGACGTTTCAGAGCAAGCATTGACTTGACAAAACCCACTCTTTTGCTCCTTGGGCTATTTTCTCATTGTCACTATTAATGTCTCTAATTTATGTTACTAAAATTATATTTAATATTTTCTTGCACCAGTAGTATCATGTTTCAGAAGTGACCTTTAAGACCATTAAAAATACTCTATCAATGAATTAGTCATAATGTCTTAAGGTACAAGAAAAAGACAAATTATTAGAGCAAGAACAAGCAAAAGACAAATTATTGGAAAGTTAGGGACTTTTCAGAGGGAACAACAACAAAACAATTATGGTATCAGCATGAAAGCAGAAGATGGTCTGCTCTTCCATGATACCAGCTCTCTGAACCAAATAGTCACAACTACAGAATATTTTCTGGTCATTCAGTCCAAAAAGCCTATGAAGACACCAACTAATTAGTTGCTCTGTGGTTTTTTTTAAATAAAAAGCCTAAATAACCCTTTGCTAATTCCTTTGAGGCTCTAGAACAATTCCAAATTTACTTGGTTTTTAAGTATTTCAGATTTAATTTAGCTAAGCATTCAGGAGGGACTTTTCAATCCTTAAATAATTTATGAGTAGCTGTAAACTGTGGTTAATTGATCCAGTTGTAAGCAGAAGAGGAAATACTCAAAATTAGCTAGTGGATAACTCAATTCTAGGACTACTGTGTTTTACTTATTAAAAAAATGGGGGATGGTGGGTTAATGAAGTTGTGGTTCTAGTAACGATTACAGTGTTTTTGAGTTTTATGCTGTGTACATTCCAGACCCATATGAAAACCATTTCTATGTTTACACAGCTGTTGTCAAACTCAGTAACCACTATTCTGCCTCAAATTGTTTTGGAGAAAACAGAAGATAGCATTCATGAAGAACAGATAAAATACAATGAATTGTGCCAACATTCAGACAACCAACAGTAAACACAGGCTGAATACAGTCAGTACGCAGTCGTCTTCTAAAAACTGTGGGAAATGTTGGCTATTTACAGCCCTGGATTATAAAGCTTTAACTGAATGACCTGTTCCCAACTAGAGATTGAAGAAGTTCTTTGCATGGGATGGAAAAGCTGCTGAATCCAAAAATACCCTTATAAACTGTCCCAGTGTTGTATCCTGCCAGTCCAGAGTGAACCTGGAGCAATTCCCCAAACTTTTGTCCATAACCTTTGTTAATCCAGAGCTTGCTCAAATTAAGCTAAACTCATACTCTTTTAGTTATCCATAGCCAACCTGTGCAGGTGCCAAGGCAGAATGTACTGAACTGCAACAGTCAGTAAAATGAAGATAGTGTGCACCTAGGAGGTTTTAAGAATAAAAACTTCGAATTCCTGGGGCGGTCAGTGAAAACAACGCTGCCTCCCAACAAGTTCCAAAGAGCCATTTTTCTAAAAAATAACTAAGGTGAAAGTGAACAGTTTATTTTGTTATGTTAATGTCTGCCTTGCACTGTTTAGAGCCCTGGGAAAGACCACTGCAAAAGGGAAAACAGAGGCAATGATGGGGGCAGAGAATGGAAGACAAAGGAAGATGTAAAACAGAGATGGGAAATGGGCATTACTCAGACAGGCTCTTTGGCTCCTTATGGCTAGTAGAAATTGTAGCTTAAAAGTTAAGCAGCATCAGTCTTGCTGTAATTTGATGGTTATGCCTCATAGAGCATCCCATTGACCCCATGAAGAAGAGCTTCCCCCTGCCTGCTTTGATGGCTGCCTTTCATGCCCTCAGTAATGGATTAACTCTAACATATACAGTGCACACTTAAATATTCACAAATGAGAATAATTTAGTGGGTTTTCCTCCTTTCCTTTCAAATGTAGCTGAATGACTGTATTTTTCGTAAAATCCCTCCAAGGATCTCTGGCAGAGATGTAACCTTTTCTAGCCAGCACCTCTACTGCTGATTGTCTTTTTCTCCAATAATTCTAGCTATAAACACTTGCAATGTCTGTTAGACACCACTGCAGCCAAGTGAAATAAATCTTCCCATTTGGCCAGTAGGAATATTTTAGTTGTGTTTCTAGTAGTCTGTTGTTTTGCAGCCTGGTGACATATTGCGGGGGTCAGCATGGGGAAAAACAGACATAAATCTTTCACATTTACTGTTAAGCATGTGCTCAGTTTTTAGCAATCTCTTCTCGAGAAACCTATTGCACTTGGCAGCTTGGTTGATTCACTCCACGTTATGAATGGAAATAGTCTCGGCATCACCCATGCTTTGAAACTGCTTAGCAGTACTTATTTTTTTTATGTTACAGGGTTTGCAGAGTTATATGTAATCATAGTACTAGACGCTACAGGGTGAGAATTTGCATCTAGAATCTCGCTTTCTGGGAGCAGAAAGAATTTTTTGAAAAACAAAATGCCATGGTTGTATTTAGTTGCTAGTGTTAAAGGAAGGTGGCAGTTTCTTCTCTAATGGACCTCCTGGATCATGTGGCATTTAGCACTACGGTCTTTTTCAAAACTTCCATTAGTTGCCTTCTCCATATATGCATAAACATTTTAAAATTGTAAACCAGACCATTTTGTACTGTTACTCTCCATTTTTTTTCTCCATTTATTTGGATATCCCTTTTCTACCATTGTCTTAAGCTTTTGACAAGATCTATGTCCTTTTAAATTTTAAAGTTCCCAAAGGGAGCAAGTTGGCTTCTGTTTTCAGCCTAGTAAAAAATCCTAGTGGAAAAGCAAATAATATAAAACAATAATATGACCCTAAAATAGCCCAGAATCAAGTGTTGCAGTCCCAGAGATGGTACACCTGAAATGGTATTTGTGGCAGACACTGCTAGCACTGAAAATGGCTCCTGGCTGCTGTGAGACTCCCTCCTAGCAGACCTGTCCGTTCTGGCGGTTCTGGCATGCAGAGTCTCTGTTGTACGTAGCACCTCTGAACCAGATATGCAGATCTGAGCTCCTTCAGTCACAAGGTGAAATCAAATATCTGAGTATAGGCTTATTAGCAGCTAAAAATAAAGGTACTAGAAAGATGATTCACCAGTCATCTCTAGCTATTGCTGAAAGTGTTTGATATAGAAAATGCATTCAAAAGAAAGATTTGTCTGTGTGAGATAGAATATAATTCTAAAAAAAAGTGAGAACTACTGGAATCTTCCTGGATTCACACTAAGAAAAAAGCAGCATATAAAGTAATTATAAGACTCTGTTTTCATGTTTGCGTGTTGAGCATCTAGAAATTTAGATATCTTGGTTCTGAATGAACCAATTCTGCCTGCACTTTCTCTTATTTCATTACATACTTCCGAGACATACTCTGCCTCCCTTGATGTGCCCTCTCGTTCTCAACACTATGTGCCTGGCCAGTTGGTGGTGTTCCTCCAGGCCCTGCTCTGAGGCCTTTTCTATTCACTGGAAAGCCTTGATCATTTTTGCTGTTACTTCTCATTGTTGTTCATTATTAATTTATATCTATGGCAGCAGAAATAAGTGTAAAACTTACTAGGCAAATACAAGAAGCAGCTACTGCTGCTGAGGGATCTTGCTCTAAAATCAGATGCAACTTGAAAAATGAGTAATATAAACAGCAGGGGAAACAAAGGGACGTGTCTCAAAACCAGGAGTCTGAATCCTGTGAGGAACTACCTTTACTGTCTGATGACAGAATAATACGAAAATATATACATAATATATATGCTGTGGTGATTTCTGTTGTCAAACAATCTCACCCACCCATATCAGAATTTTCTATTTTCATGTCTAAGTTAATAAAAAATGCTGAAAAACCATTCAAGAGCAGTATCACATCAGCTTTTATTTTAGGTCCATTATCATATGTTAATTTGTAATGGAGTTATGTACTCCTGAAAAACTTTCAGGTTTTTATGAGCCTGTTAGGAGACAGTCTAGCAGCTCAGTGCTATGAGGGAAACCTTCACCTCCAGGCAGCTTTACACCTCTCTGTCCCTCCCATTAACTCCCCTTCCCTTCCACATATAAGCATACTTAATACTCTGCTGGACTTCTCTCTGCACCATTATAGGAATTAATTAGAGCCAGTGGGTCAGTGTTGTGTACTGAGTGTTAACGGTTATTAACAGCTGAAAGATAACCACTTGATAAGGGCCCTGCATTACTGAGAGTGATGAATGCCTACGTGATTTACATAGAGATATGACCATGTCCTACCTTTAGACCTGTATGCTATGTGGAAGTAGATCCTTCCAAAACAAAAGAACCCAACCCTTTTCCTTCTGCTGTTGATTTATGTATTCATGACTGTTATGTGCCTTACCTTTCAGACTATTGTATGCTAATTTACTGGAGAAAACAGATTTCTATTCTCAAGCCTTTGGCTGTAGAAAATTAGGGAGTTGGCTGATAATTACAAATCATGCAGTCGCAGAGTGGATCTTGTTCTCACATAGGGGATATGGGATGGGATATGGTTTCGGATATGGTTCTCGCTGTTAGGGAAGGGTCATGTAAGCTAACTTTAACGCTAAAGTGCATTTCCACAGAGCATAGAACTAAATTATAAGCTCCCTCACAGTTTATGGGAATGATGATGTGTGACAGGCATGATCAAGCATAAAACTGAAATAGCGAGACAAAGACATTAGAAACCCAAAGAAATGTTTAAAGCAAACCATTCATTAACAATTCTTGTTAGCTGCAGTGTGCCATCTAATTCACCCACTATTTTTCTAGGCTGTGTTTGGAGGGTCTACCCTGACAGATAATTCTAGACCAATCTCATAGACTTGTCTCTTCATAGAATTAATTATCTAGACAATAAGATAGATCAGATTTAGCTGGACTCCTGCATTAGCTTGACCAGAGACTTTCGAGATGGACACAGAGCTAGCTTGACCAAGCACTGTATCAAAAGGAGAACCCAAGGCTGAGCTACTGAAGCTCTTCAGGAACCAGTGTGGGAACTGTCCTGTAATGTTTTTATCTGTAATTGTGCTAGAAAAAGAAGTGAGTGGTCTCCTGCACTTTGGTGATGGCACACACATGTCAGGCACTGCCAGCTCCTAAGGGCCCTGCCTGGAATATCATACACAGCAAGCACTGCCTGACTTTTACCTACTCTACTAGATATAAAGTAGAAACACGTTATTTCATTTCACCACCTGAGAAGGCAATAGAAGCTTGATCACTCTGAACAATTTCATACTAAGTGGGAGTTTTATTAGTCCTGTAATAAACTAGACAGAGAGATATCGCCACCAGATTCTCCAATACTTTTAAGCAATCAGGCAGGAGTAATTAAAAAATTTAGATATGACTGTAAAATGTTTGGTGTCCATATTCATATGTTGCTTATCCTGAAAAACTTTATCAGCCAGAATAAATTAGTATTTTCCTATGATAGAAAAATTACATTATTAAAAATCTAACTATGAATATAAAAATCTGTTCACCTCAAAAATGCATCTGTTTTCAGAGTGGATGTTCACTCATGCTCTCTGTCCCATGTGTTTTGATGCATATAGAAATTAATTTATCGGCTTTCTGGTTTTGGTTTACATCAACATTTATGAGAGAGTAATTTAGTGTTGTTTAGTCCAGAGTTTGACATCAACCAGAAGAAAAGAGAGGAGAAGACAAAGAATGAGGAAGAGAATAAGTGAAAGAGATTGGTTAAGTTAAAGAGAAATTACTGAAATTAGAAATACAACTGCACTGTATACATAATCGGATGGCATATAGTAACCAGTTGAGATTTTCTTTTCTGTTTTTTAAACCCCTCGGTAATATTGTTTTAGTTTTGGGACTTTATTCTGGTTACGCACGTATGGATAAAATAGTTACATGTTCATGCCTACAGTAAATTAATCATGTAAGGGTATTGGTGAAAACAATTCATCTCCTAGGACCCCCTAGTTAATTCTGATTTCTTGAATTTTCTAGCACCAGACACCTTTTATTTTTCCTTTCCCAGTCCATTCTCTAGTTTATACTACCTGGAGCAGATCCATCTGTCATTCTGTTCAAACATACAAAACTCAGATACTTTTCCCACATTGAAGTTCTGATGCCGTGTGTGAAATTTTAATATGTAACTTAATCAAGGGTTTTAGAATACAGAGTCTGTATTTTATGCAGCATCATATGCAAAATATAGCCCATTGAGCTGAAAACTGAGAAACAAATTCATAGTTATTCCTCTATCTTCACCTCACATATTTTAGCTAATCTTATCAGACTTCAGTTCAATTTCCAGCAATAATGCTTTCTGTATGTGCTTGTACTTGCTAATGCTGTTTTTTACATCAAAATGCCAGTCTGCCATATCTTGATGTATCTGTTGAGGTTATTTATATTCATTTGCTGTACCATGTTGGGTCTGACTAGGTTGGCTTGATTTTCTTCTGGTTTATATTTTGAAATTTAGAGGCCATTTAACCATTAGCAAGCTTTGCAAAGGATTTTAGTACTGTGCAGTTCTCACTTGAGAAGAGCACATATGGAAGTAGACTAGGATAAAAGGTTAAAATATACGCATTATGTGGTTTAAACCATACAATGAATTCAGGTCATCTACTTTTAATATTGGAAATCAATTCTTAGCATTTACGCTTGAGAAGAATTATTGTACTTTCCTGAAGAAAGGTCTGGACACTTCTAACACATTCTGAAAATTTAATAGTGCTTAATTTTAAGTTTGATTTCCAGGTATTGTAATATTAATCTTTAAGCCACAGAACAACTCTATTTGTATTCTACAGCTCTTCGGATGTCTAGCTGATGTCACTGAAAAACCTTGGATTTAAATATAAGTCTGCACACTGGCATGCTCAGAGGCAGATGTGGCTTCTTTGTCCATTGAACATTGATATTAAGGAAACCAAAGCTTATAGTAATCCTGTTATGGGGCTAAAAAAGCATTTCTGTGGGCTAGCAATCTGGGGTATGCTTTTAAGGATTCATCAGTTTGGTTTTTTGGACATCTTGGAGCTCATGCATGAAAGTGAATTTGTGCAGCTAGATAAAGTGATGGCAGCAAAGGTCACCCAGAACATTAATACATGTTTTTGAAAACAGCTTTAAACTGTAAAAAGAAAGCAATGAGAAAGAGAAATCATTTCAGGGGGGAAAAAGGGGAAAGAAAGAAAAAAAAAAGAGTTGTTTAGAAAAAGGCAGCCTCATCCTTGAAAGGAACTTCACTTCTACAGAACGTATTGCAGCCTTCTGTAGACATAGCGCTTTTCCTCAAAAAGGGCAGTGGCTATGCAGGGTGTTGCACTTTCTCTCAGCTTTACTCTTTTGCACGTACATTTTTCATCCATGGCTAAAGCTATGGGATCCTTAACTACAAGGTGCAGATAGATTAGAATAAGTATCATCAGTCAGATGCAACTGGAAGTTGGTTTTCCTCCCAGTGAGAAACTTTCTAAACCAAGAGATGTTTAATACAAATGTTTCATTTTTTCATAAAGGTGAGAAATTGAACTAAAAAGATCCATCTGCTTTGTATTGGGAGGGTTTTATTTAAAGAAAAGTTATACTTAAAATGCTCACTATTCTCAAAATATATTAAGTAATCAGAGAGTTTTGAGGGGAGCTCAAGTCTTCCTTAAATATAAAATAAATACATAGCTGGATATGACATTTAGGGAGAAAAATGCTAAAAACCACTAACCAGCTTTTAATCCTTGTTGCACTGGAAGTTTGACCTTCCAGGGGAATGGCATCAAGAATTTGACATGGCAGTTATAAAATGAAAGAGAATGTTTCATAATTCCTTTGTCAGCTCTGAAAATATGAGAGCTTTGTTGGGAGTGATCATTCAGTGGCTGAAGCAGGCTCCATGAAGTGTGAAGTTTATTATTCTCCTAGTAATCAAGGATAGACGATGACCATTCATCTATTATTTAATTTAAGAGCTGCTTCTCAGCTGTTACAGGACTCAGAACTATTTTATAGACTGCCCGATCTTTGGGTTGCAGTCTTTGATGAAGAGCTTACTAGTGTCGGCATTAATTTCATGATAAGTTCCTGTTGAGTTTATGAATTTATTTATGAATTTCTGCTACTTGACAACAGTAGGATAATCTTAGGCTATATGTACTGTATGTACATAATTTCTTTTACTATCTATTCTTGATCCTCTATGAAGTCCTGCAAGACAATAAGAGCTATACAGCTACAGAGCAACTAGTACTTGCCAGAAATACCAGGGGTTTTAATTCCCTACTGATATATATGCTTAGTTTGATTTTAGCCTGAAAAAAGTCAAATTCTTTAAAATTTCTGGAAAAAATTCCGACCTCTCAGCCTGTTGTTGCAATATCCTTCCCAGCTTAGCTCCAGTAGCCTCCAACAAAGTCCCAGAAATCCAGGACTCCCTCTCAGGCTCAGCAAAATTCCCCTGCACTGGCAACCTTTGGAATGAAGCACTGTTCAGCAGACAGCTGAAAGTAGTGGTGGACATTTTTCAATAATATATGATTTTCTCACAGATATTTCTGGTTTCCTGCTTGCTTCCTGCTTCCAGCACACTTTTGCAATGAAAGAGTGGGATACAGCCTGGACTTCAACACCACTTATATTTGCATTTTGACAAATACACTATTTAATGTCTACTATTAGCACTTTCTACTATGAACAGTCCTTGGAGATTATTAAAAATGCTGTAGTAAAATTTTGCACTCAGTAGCACAGTCTTGCCATTAGTTACATGAGTTTACCACTATATCCATATTATATTGGAAAACTGCCTTAGCAGAATTACAGTTCTCTATTGGCAAAACATTCTTTTGATAAGGAAACTGACAGCAACTCCTCAAGCTGACTAAGTTAAATTAGCAAAAGGACTCCTGCTGCAAAATAACTACAGAAACATTAATAGCAAGAATTCTGGTGACAGAGTTATTGATAGCAGAATTCTGGTGACTCAGGAGCATCAAGTAATTTTTCACCATGCTACTATGTCACTAAAACTTTCTAAAGTGGAGCATAGCACTGGCATTATACATCATATTTCTATAATGATGATACACATCTACTCCAGTATAGGCAAAGTTTTATTTTGTTCAAGGAAATCCTTAGAAAACTGAGTATGTATGGCTCTTCTTTCTGGTGACATTTAATTTATGGGAGATAACATGGAGCCTGATGATACAAAATGAGCTCACAGTACATGAGTGTTCAGATTCTGCATGACCTTCATTTGCAGAAGTAATCATTCACTAACTTGTGTTATTAATTTTGTTTCCCTGGGTATGGAAGCATAGTGGACGATCTTAGACTTAGATGTTAACTGGCAGTGTAACCTGCTGCTTTGGAGACTTGTAACGTTTGCTGAACACAGAACAAACCCTCATGGATTTCTTTAACTTTTTCAAAAAATCGCTTTGTATTCCTGTGTATTGCAGTGTCTGCAAATTTATTATGGAAAATGTTCCATTAAAAATTACTTATAAAATGACCTGCTGTTTCTCTTTTTCCCCATGTTTAGACCCTGAATTTTAGTTTCACAGAAGGTCTGTGACTTTTAAAGCTTGTTGCCATTAACTGCCTGAACCTTGCATCCCAGCCCTTGTGGCAGTCAAGGCTCTGGCATTCTGCCCATTTAAAGACCGTTGTGAGAACAAGAATTAGACACAAGTATTGTTTATAAAACGGCCTTGGTTTTCAAAATACCCTACCAGCCGGTAGAACAGTGTCAGTAATAGCCATACACCCTTCCCTTTGCCCTTTCCCTCCTGCACAAAACGTCATTCTGAGGGAGGCACAGACCACACCTCCCTGCAGAGGGAGTCTGAGGCTCAATCACAAAACTGCTGGTTCGCAGTAGGGGTGCAACGCTTCCCAAAGGAAGAGATTTTTCTTTGGCCTGCATTTTGAAAATGTGTTACACATGCATTTAATCTTTTTGCCACTAGTTCTGGGCATAGTAGCTGTGTGGTCTTAAAACTACATTTTGTGATACATAATTCATTGCCATATAATTTAAAGTTATTATATTGCTCATATTAAATTATGACCTCTGTCCAAAATACTATAAAAATATAGGCCTAGTAGCCATCTCAGAAAGAATACCCAGTCCTGAGCCCTGCTCTGAGTGAAAGTACCTAGATAATAATTTATAATCTAGTTTAAAAATCTTCACAGCCTAGGCTAAAATATATAATGAACCTTTCATAATGATCCTTAATGAGTATGTTCTAAGTTTTCACTCTAAATGTACGTCATACTTTCCCCTATTGAATTGCATGTTGCTAATTTAGAACTATTTATTAATATAATTTTGAAATCTGATCCTATCTTCCAAAGTACTTTAAACACCTCTCATTTTGGTATCTAGAACTGGCACATTTTTTGTGTGTGCTCTTTTATAAATATATCTGCATCAAAGTCTAAGAGGGAATGTTCAACAGAATTGGTTTTGGGACAGACACTGTGGGACCCTACCCGGAATGTCCAGTTGGCTAGCAAATCATTGATAATTGTTCTTTGAGCGTTGGTTTGCATCCAGTTGAGTATCCATATTATAGTGAGTTCTTCTAGCCTTTTTTTACTGATATGCTTTTTAGATGTATTAGACTGTGCTTATTATCATATCAACATATAAAACATCTAATGCTTTTCCCTTTTGCAGTAGACCAGTTACACCAAAGACAATAAAATCTATTTGATATAGTTCATCCTTGTCAAATTCATGTCAGCTACATTTTTTATGCCCTCATTGTTTCTCTTTGTCTCAGCAATTATTATTCTGTTTGTTAGTACCTTTCATATATTGCAGCTGGAGTAACTGATCACTAATTTCCAGGGGCCTCTATTTTCCTTTTCTGGATAAATATTATAACTGACATTCTGTGGCCTTCTGGGCCATCCCACATTCCATATATATCCTCTTGGATGGTACAGAAATTGTTTTGCTAGCCCCTTACATAGTCTGTACTGAAATCTGTACCATGCTGCCAAGGTGAATATTTCTACATTTTATTTTTTAACTGGTTCTTTCACTGTTTTAGGCTAATGTCTTGTTAAATTAAATTGTATTTATGATCACTAACGAGGTTTTTGGGAAAATTGACGTAAACAAGGCATAGATTATATCGGCTTTCCCTTCGTAATCCCTGATTTCCTCTACTTCTCTATTAGTTAACATCCATACTTTCTTTTGACCTGTCCTTATAATGTGTTGTAGGCTGTAGCCTTGCTGCTTTCTGTCCCTTGGTGATTGGTACTTATTTTGCATCTTAAAGTTACTGATGTTGCCATACATCTGGGTGCTGGTTTCTTAAATTTGTCTTTAATCATGAGTTTGCTTTCCATTTTTGTACTCTTCCTTCATGGTTTTCAACTCATCAAGAGGCCCCCAGTGCTGCCTTGCCAGAGTGTTGCAGTACCTCATTAGTATGTTCCTGCTGGTGCAATTGTTCAACTCTGACTCAAGATCATTCATTTGGTCATTGCTCCTTCACCCCAACTGTTTCTAGCAAGTTAAAACTAGGACATTGGTAGAGGTGTCTTGTGTTCAGGGTCCTTTCTCTGCCCTATCTTGTCAATTCCTCCAACAAATTGGCAAAAAAAAAAGCAGTAAGAAAACATGGAAAAGTTTTCCATTTTTAATAACTGTTTTTGAGGTCCTCAGAATAGTGGAAGAAAAACCATTGCCTGCATGCTACACATTGCTGAAAAATTCTTCTATTTCCTCTCTTAAAACTCAAGTTATCTTGGTCTCCTCAACTACAAGTTAACTGTGTGAACAGAGAAATGAGGCATCTTTTGTGTTATGGATTAGTGGGCTGGTAGAAAAAAACCCACATTGCTCTCACTTTTTGAAAATGCCCACAAGATATAAAATGCTTTGTATCTGTGCATAAAATGTGTAAAATAAATAAAAACATACTCTATTACAAAATGGATAAACACACATTGGCATGTATGTCTTTGTCTGCACCAGTCAGAGTTTGGTGTATAAGACCTTGTTCCACAAAAATTCCAACCTAACCAGTTCGCCAAAAACTGTATTAGAAGAGCTAATCGACAAAATATTCCTGCATGATGAGTAATGAGAACACTTACACATCTCTGAGACCAGTGAGCACCACTTAGGTGCACTTTACATGCTACACTGCACTGACAGATGAAGGTATTAAAACCTTTTAGTTTACTGAGGAGTCTGTGTTATCTAATTGAGGCAAAGTTTCTAGGCTTAGGCTCTGTATTTTACATGATCCTTTGTACTTTAAATTTTAGTTTACTTAAACATTTGCTAAATTTTAAATGGTCTGTTATTTAGTTAGCAGTAATTGTTATGTCTTGGAATCGTGTACTATTGCTTTTCCTGCCCTGTTTGTGTGCAATTTGCACACAGTAGACAACTTCTATTACAAAGCATTGTTGATGAACATCTCAAAAAGGTAGAGGGAAGAGATTATATTGATGATGTACAATTAAAACGAAAACCGAGTACCATTTCTATATCTCCAAAAGCTGCCTCCTGCAATTAGGAGTTTGTATGCTATCTACAGCAGCTACATCTTGAGATTTCCCAAAGCATTTTGCATACATTTTCTGACAGTTTATGCATTTTCCAAGACATAAAAACACTGAATAGTGACTCTTTAGCATAACCGACACTTAGCAGACACATATTTTTTCTACAAATTTGTTTTCTGCAATGCAGTCTATTTTGGGGTTGATGTATGAAGCATTTAGGAAGACAGATTATATTTATGAATTTTACTGCCAAGAAGAGAAGTTAGTCTGTCTTTCCACAAATAAGCTGAAGACATGTCATCAGTACCGTAATGGGAGTAACTGAACTCAGAACATCATTCACCATTATTATTTTGTTTTGTTTACCTAAAATACTAATTTAGAACTTGTAGATTGAAGAGGGTTTTTTACAACTATTTCCAGGTCTAATATTTTAAGAATTTTTTGCATTGACTGTTAGAATTCAGGTTTCAAAACATTTTTATTTAATTCTGTTTTTCACGTATTTTCAGTAAGCACAAAATGTATTCTGGCCTAAAGGGTTTTTTTCTGTTTTTTTTGTTTGATGTTGAGCCTCTTGGAATACTTTGATCAAATTTCTCTAGCATTTTTGTGTTCCAAAAAGGTTAAACCGTATTTTCTTTCTTTAGAAGATTCTTTCCCACCTTTTTCTCTTTTACTTAGATTATTCCTGAATCCTTCAATTTCCATGAAACAGCTGGTCCAACCATTGACTGGATAAAGCTGAGAGTACTTGTAACTGGCTCTACACATGCGGTGGATGTTGCCAAGAAACAACTTTGCATCTGAGAACATTTAGTGCCTTTGAAATGTGAGTTTATTAAGACTCTACTTCCATTTTTCATAAGCTCATATTAAGTCTACACTTTTCAATATAGGTATTGTGATCAAGAATCAATTTTTAGAACAATATGGGGAATTTCTACCACCCCCTTAGGGCTCTTAGGTCATGCAGGTGATGGAGGGGGATCTTGGATGAGAAATATAGGCTACTCAGGGTCACATGAAGTTCTTAATTTTCTTTGATAAATGAGGTCTGAGCTGCATATGGGTTGTACCACAGTGAAACAAAGGATGCTAATGTGGACGCACACACCAGGCTTTTTTTTCACGGCTGGCACAAGCAGCTGTGGTTGGGAATATGACAGTAACTGTGAGTTTACAAGCAGCCTCAGGTCTGCTGGAATAAATGCATGGTATTGGTAGATTGTCCTTTACTGGGTACAGCAGGATTTATTCCTTTGTGCAGTTATCATTGTTTTGTTTGGTTAGGGTTTTTTGCCCCTTTGCTTTCAAGTATGTACTCTTTAATGTTTCTTACAGCTACTACATGGTATCTGCTGTAAGGTGGCTTAAGTGCTTAGGCTGCATTAAGGCCCAGATTTGGATCTCTCACACATTTGAGCAAGTAAATGGAATAATACTATGAAAATAGTTATAGAAAGCAGAACCAGCACTAATCAGCTAAGGTATATTAAAAGATTATGGGTCAGTGCTCTAAGTGTGGATCAGCAGCATTTCATTGAAGATAATGAATCTACTGTGAGTTGGACTGGCTGAAGATTTGGCCCTAGGTCACACAAAAATTTGATATATGCGTATTTTGCCTGAAGAATTTACACTGCTTTGAAGCTTTATACTATGAAGGATTTTAGGTGGTTTATCAGTAAGTACCTCTTCACCATGAATATCTGCAGTGGTTTGAAAGTTCATGACTTCTTCAGCTATCTAAACCTGCTTTAATATGCTCCACATTTCAGAAAATTCTTTTTACTTACTTCACCTTAAAAAAAAATTCTGTTTTTTTGACAGCAGAAGAATGTGAATGAGAGAAAACTTCTCTCTTAATTGTCAAGATTATGACAATCTTGACATGTCTCAAATCCAATCAGGAAGTTAACAAGTCAAGGTTTCAATAGCTGTGGTATACTGGCAGTATTGCACTCTGTTCTTTTCTATTCTTGCTTTTCTTGTCAATCATGACACTGTAATGTGAAATACACTATGCAGGTCATGCTATTCAATACTAAATATAGCTAATAGCATATTTTGATTAATAATTCCTTCATTCAGGAAAAAATACAGAATTATTCTGTTATACCTCATCATTCATTGATCTCATAGCCATAGCAGGATTTAAAATACTACCATACTATTACCTGTGTGTATGTTTTAGGAAAGCATAGATTCACCAAATCATTCATTTAAGTATATATAATTTACTATAATTAGAAGTCTATATAATTTACTATAATTAGACAAAGTCTTTTTATGAGTGTATTTTGAAAGAGAATTTATACCATGTTTTATAACTGGCAAAACTGGACATAACTGGTTGTGTTGCTATAGTTTTCTCTGAATGTGACAAAAATCAATACTGCCACTTACAATGGGGCTAGCGCAAGGCTTTGAGAATGTGTGGGATCTGTTTATCATTGGCAGCCTTCACTATAGGCTGTATTTCTGTTATTTTCATTTACAGCTTGACCTATTAACCTGCTAAACCTCTGTGGAAAGTGCGAGCAGAAGAGGGGGAGGCAGAAGGGACTCCCTTCAACTTAGGAAATGTTATTCATTGAGCCAGCCTTGACAGCTATAAAATCTTCTGAGATGGAGATACAAATGATGGTCTGAGTCCCTGGAAACATTCAAGGCCAGGTTGGATGGGGCTCTGAGCAGCCTGATCTAGTTAGCAGTGTCCCTGCTGACTGCAGGGGGGTTGGACTCGATGACCTCTAGTGGTCCCTTCCAACCCAAAACATTCTATGATTCTATGATTCTATATAAGGAATTATATAAGGAAATGTTTCCTACTTCTATTCCTAGTGTTTATTAATGTACTTTCCAGAGTACCGTCTACTGAAGGCAATGTTTATAGACCAAAAAGGAAAGCAAATACAAACTAATGCATACCAACAAATGAATTGCAATAAGTATATTCCAATTATAGTATAGATGCTACAACACAAGCAGAGGACTTGGCTCAATCTTATAGACACTGATGGATGGAATAGGTGCTTAATACTGAAGGGCAACACCCCTGCTTCCATGTGCTAGGGGAGCAGTGCCACCATGAAGCCCCAGTGTCCCACTCCTTGTATGACTGGGTAGGTTCAAACTATAGATATATTACATGTGAACTCATAGCCAGGCAGGTGAACTACCCTTAGGGAAGTCTTTAGTGCTCCCTTTCAGGCAAAATCAGTCATATGATGATGTCATTAGGTGAAATTGTAGACCTGTAGATTGTATCTTACTTTCATTTTCCATGATGGTTAAATTTCTGATCACTGTCTTTATGGTAGCAGAGCTATCTGAGTCATTACAAAGAGATTTATTCCAGAGATGCTACATTTGGGAGTGAAGATTGAATATTATCACAGAACTCAGGTTCTGCCTGCTCCTACCTTACCTAAGTCAGAAAACATTTACTCCAGGGGACTGCCTATCACAGAGCAGTCTACAAAGCAGAACACTGTGTGCAGGGCTGTTAATGAGAGCTGTACGTATTTTATTTAAATCTTGTATGATATCATTTTGTTGAGATAAAACTCAGGCTGGAATTTGAACCTCTTGTCTGAAGAACTACTAGCATTCAGTTTTGAAATGAAAATCTATAATACAGTCAGTATCAGAAGGCTATTTGCAATGAAATGTACGAATCCATGCTTTGCAGAGAGTACCATGGAACAATTCCTCCATTGTGTAGAGAGAACATATTTCTGCCATCTTGCTTGCTAGCAATTTCTAACTGAATTCATTTCAGTGAAATGAACATTAATGGTTCTACTGTATTTAATAAAGTGTGTTCCTGATTGATTTTCTGTTCAAATTAATTTCTCTTTTCATTTAATTAATTTATAGAAATTTTAGTTTATGTAAGTTAATTACAATTCTTTCCTCTTAGAGGGAAAAATGTTCAAACGATAAATGTTATTATTTTAACAATTATAATGGGGGCACACAGCAGCTTGAAGATGAGTTTGTTTACCCTTTTCTGCACCTCTTGTGGGCAAACCTCTTTTATACTGTAATACTCCAAATTTTCCATCAGCTAAGGTATGAGTTGTTAACATATCCAATAAATTTACATATCCTGATCTGATATGTCATGCACAGCTAATGCAATAATGTCTGCATTAGTGACAAATACAACTTCTTTCCTAGGCTAAGTGTTTTTAGTTATTAAGGTCAATGAGAAAATGTTGATAAGTACTAAGATAAGTTCTACTCAAGAAAAGGGCTACTGTGGAAAGCAGTCTTTCCCATTTCTGTATCACATGATTGCCAACATCTTTTCACAGTATTTGTTCTTCTTCCCCAAAACTATCAACAGCTTAAAACTGGCACTAGTTTAAAACCTTGGGATTGACAAAATCTTGGAACTGGTTGTTCTCTGATTTACACCAGTGCAAATCAGTAATAGCTATACTAGTGTTACTGAGGCTGAACTTAATTTTCTGTAACTTCAGATTTGATTATGTACAGTACTGTGAAGGAGTTTCTCTTGCTTAGTAAGGAGCAATCTTCTGAAGTGATTTTACCTGCATACAGTTGCTGGCAAATAGAAAGAGATATGGACAAAGAGGAAAAAAAAAAATAGCATTTAATAGCTGTTTTATACTACAGGTATTAAACCCCAGTTACACTTCTCTCTGGTGATAACCATATTCCCATGCTTTTCCTACAGTAACCTAGGACATGGACATTGAGACTGCCTCCCAGTTTAAGAAACAATCACCTATCAAAAGGTGGCTGTATCAGGACAAAATCAAGTGGAGAGAGAGATGATCTGAGTTTGTACCAATAGAATGGACCTCAGCTTTGGGTGAGTGCAAGCTTCACAAATATAAATGATCTTTTCCCTGGGGTTTTCACTAATGTAGCTACATCAACACCTGACTGACAAATTCAGAATGAGAAGCAAAGCCTGCGGTCTCAATCGCTAAAATGCAAGCTTTTGTTGAAGATTAGAATGTTGTGAACAATGAAAGTATCCCCTCAAAACAAATAAAACTCAGAACACAGAAAAGTTTATTTTTAAGAAAATGTAGTGGTCTAGGTATTTCTAAAGGCTTCTTAATTTTTTCTATGGAACCTTTTATAACACAACCATTTTCTCCTTCTTTGAGAGATTGATTCTTCCTGGAATTTATAATACGTCACATCCTATTATCGTAGCTTTTATTTTCTTCCCTCTTTTTTCCTTCAGCTGTAGAAAATGATACCTTTTTTTGTTACTTTTTTTGTTAAACAGCTGCTTTGTAGTTACATAGTGCAAAAAGGGGTTTTTTTTCTGCAGAGAACTACAAGGCAGTACACAGTTGAAGTGAATATTCTTTCTCCCCCTAGTTTCATTAGGCTGATGGTTCTATTCATGCTGTAAAGGATGATATCTAGGCAGCTGCTGTTTACAATTACCTATCAACTTGATAACCAAAATCTACTTGTTTAGCAGAAAATAGCTTTCTTCTTTATGTACACACATTAGTTTATTTCTTAAACACAATGTGAAGGCTGCATTAGTGGCAGTAAAATTTAAGATTTAAGATTTTGTCTTATCGTAAGTCATGGGCACGGATCGCTGCTAAGTTCCCAAATTCTGCTGTTATTTTAGAAGGGGCTTTTTGCAGTATCAGCAGTTAGCATATTCCCTCCAGCCCCACCACTTCTTTTTTTATTCTTTTTAAATTTTTTTAAGATGCTTTTATGTAGCCAAATTATGCTGTAGAAAGAGAAGGCTGCACAACTGGCAGATGTTTTTGTAAACCTGGAAATGGACAACTATATTTTCTTATAGAGATTGTTTGCATGTTTAGAAATTACGAGTAATCAGATAAATTACATGCTAAAATGTGTAAGAAGTAGAGGCAAGATAAACTACCTGCATAAATACGCCCACTCACTCAAAGAAGAAGGGCTATGTTTGAACAGAAATTTAGGCCCAGTATGAAAAAGGGGCCCTGGACACTGTGACTCTGAGTTTTGCGGTAGGGCTAAATCCTGGCTTCATGTTGTGCACGTTCCTGTTTCCCTATGCAATAGGTAGAAAACATGGGATATGTGCCCTGACTGTTAAACCCAACCTCCAAAATATTGGCTGGGGCACTGCCTAGAAGCAGCATGGAGAACAGTTTAAAGTTTTTTGAGGAGCTCATTACAAGGAAGAGGTCTTGTTAGCTACCCATCAAGGCTCTGGCTCCTCCAATTCCCATCACAGCCAGCCACAGGGAAAGGCTGGGTTCAAAGGTACAGCTCAAATCCATTCCTCACCCCACCACATGTACTTTGCTCCGAGCTGCAAGGAGAAATTACTTTTTTGGTTTGGGCTGCTCTCTCATTCTGAACTTTGGGGGCTGGTGAGTGTGACTGGGGAGAGGCTGTGAAATGACCTTGCAAATGGCAAGTGTTGGCCTAGGTCTTTAATTAACTTCACTTTTTTTCAAAACAAATAAAACCCCGTTGTTGTCTTTTAAATAAGGCTTGAAAAGGGAGCTTTGGGAAGATAGTCCTCCTCTCCATAGCATTTATCAGGAGGCAATATTGGGATTCACTTCCTTCCCCTGTATCTATATTGAATATATATTAAGATCTCTCTTTCTCAGAGAACATCCTATATTCAGGATGTTACAGTTTTTCTTAATGTACTTCAGACATTATTAAAGCAGCAGAGGGGTATAGTGACCTACAGGTTAGGAAGAACTCAGACCTGATAGATTCAGGCACCGACTTTCTTTGCAATAATGATGGCAGAATAAATTGCTTTAGTGCCACAAATCTCCAGTATGCTTCTTTTCTCCCCACAGTACTTCCACACTCATAGTATAGCTGTGTGCTGCAGGGCTGGCCTTAAAAATGTGACAGCAAGTCTCTCGAATCAGACACCATGCACTAGCTTCTATCACACACTCAGCAGTACTTTCTCAGATTTATGAAGCTGTACCATGACTTCGTTCCTGCTCCAAATCCAACATTGCAGCCCATGTGGTCAGGCTGGTCTGTGAATGAAGTTGAAAAAGTGATAACGTGCTGCAGCTGGTGACTTGCCACTTAGCAGACATAATTCTAACTAAAGGAACATCACTAAAATTTACATTCCTCCCACACATCTGATCCAAGATATAAAGTTTTTTTCAGACAAAGAGAAACAACTTGAGAGATCTGCATGGTATGCCCTAGGACCTAGATGGCGCATAGAACCATGTTGTCAAGACAAAAAGCATTCCTCTACTTCAGGCTGTAATTATACATCTTCTCCCAGCACAAAGAGCATTCATAGCCAAACAGTGCTACTTCTGTCAGAGTGTTGGCCTAAGTACTCCACTCAAACCCATGTGACAGGTTACATGGTCAGGATACCTGGTAAAGTGCTGTGTGATTTTGGGGGGAGTGGGAAATGTGGTCAAGGTATAAGTATGCTTGATTAGCATAGATAAGCCTTGAATGGTTCCAGTGCAGAACAGGAGAAGACAGAGACCAAACATGCATATGCCACAGAGGCAGGTATGGGGAGACATGAGAGAACCAACAGTACCTGTGTTATCAATTCTCCAGTCACACGGCAAAGTGTGCAGGTTATCAGTACAACTACCAGCTGCTCCTGGGCTTTTGCCTATAACCTCAGGCAGCCTCCAATAGCCTCCTCCAGGTTAACAGCAGAATTACGTTCAGATCAGAGGTACCAGGTGAGAACAGCAGATGACAGCATGTCAGGACCTGAATGAGATCCTGAGTTATTTCTGACTTCAAGATGTGTATACACATGGAGGAAGCTGAAGATCTCACAGACTTACTTCTTTGTTTATTGACGGGACAAGAGGAGAGGTCAGGGAAGACTCTGTTTGCCATGCAAATTAATGCCTTAATTGTCAAGAGGACTAGAGGCAGAGTACTGAGAAACCTCATGAAAAATGTAGTGCAGTTGATCCCATGGGCTTTCATCTACTGATGTGGCATGTAGGACCCTTTCTGGAGGAAGGGAAAACCTTTCGAAGAAAAGAAATATGGGAGACAGAAAACATGAGCAGACAAAATCAGTAATAAGGTTTTGTGAGCAGATACGACGGGTTAATATGATTTCAAGTCACTGAGGGATGATCAAGAAATGTGTCAAATTCACTGTGAAAAAAATTGTCACCAGGAGCTCCAGCACTGACAAAGGTCAGTATAGCTAGTATAAGATCAGCGCTGGTTTTAACATTGTTCTGTTCTTGTCTGCAATAGATAAGCAGTGCTGACCTGCAGCAGTACTGCTAGCTACACCAGCTTTTGGTAAAAGAAACGGTGTATAAATTTTGCTAACCACTATCTTGCAGGATTAGAATAGTTATGTTGTCAAAGATTAAATAAAAAAGTCTGGGAAATCCTCCATACAGGCATAACTCCATGGGTTTTGTGGGGAAAGGGGGGAGAGTGGAGGAGAGAATGAAAAATGCTATTTCACTTCTTTATGGTTTTGGTAATGTTTCCTGGCATTCCAGAGATTTATAGAAACAGCAACAGTCATCAGAAATTGGCCAGAGTACAGGGAGAATAAGCCAATGAAAGATGAAATTAATAGCAGTCGTATATGCTTAAGGGATCAATGATGTATTGGTACTATTTCTTTTTCAATGTCACATGCTGCGCTAGTGCAGTAGGCCAGATGATATCTAAAGACACTGACCTATAATCTGCTCTGTTCCCTCAATGCCTTGCTAATATTTTACTGAAGGTTTGACTGTGCTGCAGCTTAAAACAGAACTTTGCCGACTGCAGGAAAAAGATACAAAAGACAATTTCTGGTGCTTTGTCCAGAGAAGAAGAGGCTGCTGGATTTAATCATTACTCATAATCCTCTCAAACCAGTGGAGCTCGAAACAGCAGTGAGAGAAAATGACAGAGACCTTGCCTTGGTAAAGGATTATAGGCCACACGTTGTAGTGTATGCCCCCACATATCCAGCCCCTTCCCCTTGCATTCCTGTTATCCTGCAGGAGGAAGGGACCCTGCACCATGACAGAGGGAGGTGCAACAGGTTCCAGACACGGGTCTGTATTAGCGGTGCTTAACACCAAATGGCGATGCTTGCTCTGCTCCACAGTGGCATGCATTTCCAGACCTTTTTTAGTGTGGGAGGCTCCACTCATCTTGTCAAATCAGATGAATTGCTTCTGCTGGGTTACTGTGCTTCTTGCCAAAGAACTGTTCCTGATTTTGGATCCTTTTCCTGCCTGATGGGCTGCATATGCTATCTGATCCCAGCCCCATCCAGTCAGCTACTCTCGCTGTCTGATCCCACACTACCCAGCCCTGCTGCTGTCAGATCCTGTTGTTTTTATAATCAACTGCGTTCTTCTCCATTCTGTTTATGATATGCTATTTTCTATTCATATTGCCTGGTCCTGGGGCTCTCATATCATTTCTTGCTGCCTAATTTTGGTGTTGCCTAATACTGCAGCTGCCCCATAGTTATGCTTGCTGAGTCCTTACTGTCTTACTGTCTAAGCAAACAGCTGCATGGCCTCCTGTCTCTAAGCTCCAGCTGTCTGATCAGCTGTTTTTGCAAAGCTATCCTTTCCATGGCCTAATCCTATTGTCTGGCTCAGTAGCTGTAGGATCAGTTCTTTTTGCACAGATCTTCTGGTTGTGTAATTATATATTTCATATATCATCTACTTAATACTTTATTTTGAGATTGTTCCAAATATCTGAATGTCTTCCTGTCTCTCCTTTCTTGCCTTTCTCATGTTTAATTTCTGTGTGCCCTGATCACACTCCATTTATCCAACGAATTCCTTTTTCCTTTCTGATTTCTTATCAGCTGCTCTTTAGCATCTATTTTTACTTTCACAGCTTCTGCTAGTCAGAGATTCTGATGTGTGAGATGCTATTCCTGCAGCCCCATGTCTACCACTATCCTTTTAATCATCTCTATTGTCTGCTGCTTCTGCTGTTCAATCAGCAGCGTTTTTTTTTCTTTTGTGCAGGCCTGCAATGATCTGATCAGTACTTTCTGTCATATGATTGCCCTTGGTTATCATTCCTACCAGCTAATCATCACGAGGAACTCTGTTCTTGCAGTCTTGGGTAATTATCTTCTCTTGCTGGTTTTGGTGACTTTCTCAAGCCCCCAGAGTGGAGTTCCACAATCCTTAGAAGTACATGCTTGGACTATATACTGCAATAATGATATTGCTGGACTTTGTGGGATTAGTATCCTGGAGTTAAATATCTCAATGGGCCTTGTTAGCTAAAAGTTTTGCAAACAGCTGAATTTCACTGTGCAGTAGTCATTAAAAAGTTCCTATTCTCTTCCTTCTGTCTGTCATGTTGTTCCCTTTCACATATTCTTCTATTTACGTGGTAAATACGTTCTGGTTCTTCATTAACCAAGAACATGTACATCAAGGCTTTTTATATAATTATATTAATATAAAATAATAGGACAATATGCACCTGGTGTAAATTATCGTAGGTCATTGACTTCAGTGGACCACAATAATTAAGACAAGTCAGCTCAAAGTCTCTGGAGGAGAAGACACATGCTGCAGCTAAAGAGTGTTGTCTCCTGTTGCTGGCTGAGAAAAGCAGATTGATTATTTTTGCTTTCCAGAAGAGGATCAGGACTTAGTTGAGAAGAACAAAAGCACATTATAGTCTTACTAAAAGCTTTAAAAGATATCAGACAGGGAGATGCATTTTTCACAGCCATGCAAAAATCTGTGAAGCTCTGTCTAGGGACAATCTACCTTTCCTTCCTTAAAAGTTTTTTTTTCCCCACATAGATCTTAGGAGAATAGCCAAGGTTGCATTTGGTGCTTTACCTCTCAAGCTGTGACTGCCTGTTTGACAATGCTGATTTATTCTTGGAAAGTTTAAATCAACTTAAATTGCTAAATTTGCCCTCTGCTCATCCCACATAAAACTGGTATGGCATAACCTGTCTCATCTTGCAACTGCTGAGGGGGGGGAGAAGTCAGACTTTTCTGAATCTGGACAAATTTTCAAAGCTATCCACGTAGAAGCAAAAAGTATTCTGTCTGACCATTTCCTTAACAGTTTCAATACTTGGGGAAAGGAAACTGGGATTGAGAGACCTGCACCTGTTGAAATTAATTCACCTGTTGAAATAACTGAGAGGGATGCAAAAATTAGAGTTAGCAAGTTTTGCAGTGGGAGGGTGGATGAGACAGCCTCCTGAAGTACCTTCCAGTCCCGTTTTTTATGATTATCTTCAAACTGAGTAAACTGTGATTTATGAAGCTTTATAGAAAGCTATTCATTTTTCAGGTAGCCTCCCACATGCTTATATATTTACCCAAATCTTTCAGATTTATAAATTCTGAAAGATTAGAAGGATGTAAAAACAGGTAGAAAGTTATTTTATGCCATATATTTCAGAATTTGGAGAAATGTTTGAACTTAGGTGGTTTTTCCCAAGTGCACATATATAGTTAAAATAAAAACATTAATTTTAGAATTTAGAAAAACATAATTTTAGAATCTGGATCTGTACAGCACTGTGAGATTTCTTAAAGGGAAAAGGGATTTGTAAATACAAAATACGGCTTTGTGTGATCGGTATCTTTTCATATTGAAGCAGTAGATAAACTACTTATTCTAATATCATTCATAGAATCCTTCACAGCATCAAACAGTGTCACCCCATGCTTATTTTACCATTCAATAGCACTGACTTTGGCTGTGACAACTACGCTAAATATTGTGTCCACTTATGCAGATAAGCTTCAAATATTTGTCTCAGATTCCAAAGCATACTATGACAGGAAATCTCCATCCTCTTCATCCGTTTTTCTTATGCAGTCTCAGTAGGCTATAGATGCTTCTTGGATATTTCTGGGTGCTGTTTTCTTAACACCTCAGCTCTATTTAATAGAGTGTCTTAAATATATGTTTAAATGATCTGACAGGAGATTATTAAGAATTCTTGTAGCGTGTTTGTGTATGGTATAAATCAAGATTTTTTCAAGTTCAGTACTTAGAGCCATTGAATATTAAGTTCTCATTGCAAAAACCTTAAAAGTATTTTGATTTTAATTATACTCAGCATTATTCTAAGGCAAAAAACCACAAAACCAAATGATAACACGAGTGCTCTTTCCTGCTCAGCTTGCTGACGTTTAAAAATCTTTCTACGTTACATCCTTAATTTTACAGTTGTGATTTTACTGGCTCTTTAGGTAAAGATTAATGTATCTTATGTTAAATCTAATGGAATTTGATCCAGCTAAGAATGACAGTTCATGCTGTCCATCTGGAATCATGTAAAATAAACCTGGTGTTAAAGTCTGACAAAGGATGTAGATAATGCTCTGAACTGAACCCTGTAGTTTCTTGAGATATCAAAACTAAATAAGAACCATCTTCTACAGATTATTTCAAACACATTAAAGGCATTCATAATTCCAAGGAGAATTACAAAAGCATTTCAGAACTGACTGTGCCTGTAAGCCTCTATATCTTTAATTACCTCTTTCAATTCTTGTTAGCCCATTTGGTAGCATGGGGAGCACTCTCAGCAGGATGCTATCTGCTCATACTGCTGATAGCCATGAGCACTGAATGCATTTGTGGAAGATTTTGGAGTTTTTCATTGAACAGGCTCTGTACTTATTTATTATAAATACATCATTCTGAATAAACACACTTCTCCTTTTTTGGGTGGGCTTTTTTTTTTTTTCTTGGCCTCCCTGGGTTCTATTCATTTTTCATTAGATTAAAAAATGGTGAAACTTACGTAGTATAATGATAATGTTTAAGCCTTAATTAATTGCTTCATAAGCCTGATCCAAAACTCTAAGCTGATCATGAGAATGGTGGATTTTTCCCTTGACTTCACTGAAGTCTTTGAAAGATTGATCGAACACCATAGAGCTGGCACTGTCTTTTCCAACACATGCTTGTATATTAATTAAGCAGAAGAGGAGAGAAATTTTTATCTGCTTATAAGAATATTTTGAAGAAAGTATTCTCTTTTATAGAAGCCATTTACTAGTATAAAGAAGAATAACATGCTATTTATATTTAATAATCAATTTATAGTTGAATAAAACCAATGAGCCAAATACTGATCTCATTTACTCTATATGAATTAGGAGTGGATACAGTCAAGTCAATACAATCAGGAAAAATTGTTCCTTATGTGTTTTGGGGGAATCATTTATTGGAATGTACCTTTAAATTTGTAAAGTAGTTTCTGATAGGCTTACTATGTCTATGTTAGACCTAAATCCTTGCTTAATGCCCACAGAAGTTGCAATGGAAAGTAATGGTGAGGATTTATAGAGGTCATTAATAATTATAAATACTTGGCAGGATAAGAAGATGAAAATAAATCCACAGGTTTCTCTTCATGTTAAGTTCCTTATTAACAACAGGGAAAAAAAAGAAATAACAAACTTGTATTTTCTCCTCTCTCTCTCTGTCTCTCAGCTAGTTCAAAAGTGAAGCTGTTAATTAACACCCAGAGTACAATCTTTAGTTACTGGATTAATTACAGAAGACTTTCTGTTTTAAATTCCCTTGGGATATTTTTATATCTGGTGGGCAGTAATACTGCCATCTGTTTTGTAAGCCGATGGTTAGTTCTTACTGAAATCATTAAAATCTTGAAAACTACATTGCCTGCTATCAAGGTTCATAAATAAGTGGGGTTTTTTAAAGTAAAATCTGCTTATACTCTACTGTTCACATCTGAAACAACGTTCAGTGTACCTCCCACACGTCATGGGAAAACAGCTGGTCTGGGAAAGCAAAATGAACAACCTGTCTCTTCAGCTCATATAAAATTTTTGGATAGCTCAATGAAAGTTATAGCTGTAGATCTTCACATTGCAGAAACTTTCTAGCAAATAAAAGCCTTTAAATAGCAGTGTTCTAAAAAAGTCATCAATTTTCATCTGATGCTGGAAAAATAATTGATCAGAACTTGCTGCTGCTGTTAACTCGGCATCCTCTGTAGCCTGCTCATCTGCTTTCAGCCCTTTATATAAATAAACGCTCATTTTATTTGGAATATTGTTCAACACATACTTACAAATAATTGTCCTAAGGGGAAAAAATACCAAAACGTGGACTAATTGTAGATTACTCAGTCCTCTCTTATTCTGAAATAGATGTCTTTTCATTTCTTTTTAAAACCCTGTTGGATGAGGTTGTTTTCCATTTGTACTGCTGGCAGCAGTCTGACAGACTTGCAGATATCCAAATCATTTCCAGACAGATTTGCATGCAGCATTTAATTTAGTATTTTCAATCAGTAGAATTGTCAAGATCTGGCTGATTATCCCTTTAAGTGCAATTAGTTCAAACCACGTACTTGTTGGCTTGGGATTCTTCGTCTTTCTGTTTCATTTCATGTACTTTTCAATGATCTCAGTACTGTCCTGGTTTTTTTATCTCAGTGCTCATGCCTCAGCTGCTGGCTCTGTTAAACATTTTGGCATATGTCAGTATAGAGTAGATAATTGTATATTAATTATCTACTATGCCACAAAGGTTTTGTTTCTTTACTTCCTCCAAACTCAAACTTGGTTTATGCCCAAAGAATAAATTATCTTGTTAAGAAACAAAATCTTATGAAGGTCTCCTAAAGTTAAAAAATGTTATGTTTCACTGTTGTTTCATCTCTGTTACCTATTGCGCTGGTGTCTGTCAGTTGGAAAAATAAATTGATATTTTACCCACAGACAAGCAGAAAAGGCAAAAAGTCAAGAGGGGATGATCTTTTTTTATGACAATGCACAATTGTGAGGAAAACTGCCTGATTCCCTACGTACTGAGGAAATCCGGAGAACTGATTGAAGGGGTAAAGACATGCAGGAATTACAAGAATTTAATATTTTTAACATGCAAGAATTTAATATTTTTAGCCTAGTTGGAAGATTCAATATTTCATGAGATAACAGAGAGATATCTGGGAATCAATATAGGCTAAGAAAACCAATAAGAGACGCTGAGAAAAGCATAATATTCAGTTCTCTAACGATAGGGATTTTTTAGTATATCTGTTACTTAAAATATGACATTTATATTTGCATCACACTTGAAAAAATATACCTTACATCCTGTTAAATTAGAGGAAGAAGATCAATCATGAATAGCTCAGTACTGCAGCAGCTACTAAATGGCTCTCTTAGATCGTCAGCCCAATATGTTGTTTTCACGTTCCACTTGCAGGAACAACTCAGACTGAAATGTATCTTTTCTGATGTATTATATTTCAGTACCACTGCTGCAGTGTGAACATACTTTCCCACCCTCACTAAAGAAAGATCTCTGAAGCTGTGTTATACCAGCTGGTGTGCTCCGTGCCCACTGACATGACTGAGAGAACTGCTGGTAAAAACAATTTGACTGCACATGAAGAAAAGAGAAATGAAAGTGATTTTTTCCCTCTCTTTATTCTCTCACTCTTTCAGGATTAATTTTGGATCTGACCTTCAAGAGCTTAGGTATCAAAAGCATATGTATTTTAGATTTCATTTGCGCAGAGAGTAGGAAAGTTGCTCTCAGTACATTTCCACCTGGGAGAGATTTGCAATTTCCCTGATATCAAATCCCTGAAGGTATTGATTGCCATTGAATCTGGTCCTTCTCATCCTATGGGTAAAAAGCCAACCTTATATTTCCTAAGGTCATTTTACCTAGTATATAGGTATGTGTCAGTAATAGCAGCAGCCCATGAGTGTCTTATGCAATTACACTATTGACTATTAGGTAAAGACAGACCAGCTAAATGCATTAATGAGCTTTTTTCTAATCTGTCCGTTATAAAAGTTAATACCTGTGCAATGAGAGTTAAGATACTGATTTAACACACTTTAGTTCAAGTACAGTGCAGGAATTCTTATAGCTAATAGTTTGTTACACTTGCATATATAATGAATACTAGAGATACCATCTCAGGAAGACAAATTTTGTAACTAAGCTCTTACGCTTACTGTTTCTATCCTGAAACTATGAAGTTTATATCTAGCATTTGTAGCCTGTATCTATGTGTCTTACAAAACACTTGATATACCTTACTCCATTGGTTACCATTGCATGCATTGCTCCCACATTGTAGTCACCCTCCACAACACTTCTTCTATCTCTGACTTTGAAGGGTCTTACAAATACTGCTGACCTTCGCTGAACTCAAAAAAGAAACATTGTTGCAAACCCAAACTTTTGGGTTTACAAACATCTAGGATCTAACATGTAATACACATCCCATTACAAAAAACATCCGCTTTTTCCTCATACTGACTTCAGTGGTAATACACTAATTTCACTATTCTTTCCAGAATCCAAACGCTTATACAATAAATATTTGTCTGTGTCTCCTCAAATCCTATTTGACTTCAGCACGGATAATGCACTAAATGTCTCCATTGTCATATCGTTCTTTATTATTTTTTTAAGTGTTTTACCCTATGTATTCAGTGATTTCCTTTAATTTTTGTGCCTGAAGTACAAATCACTGACAAGCTGGATGGAGTAGGAAGAGAAGAACTTGGAAGATGTCTTGACTTTCAAGTATTGCAGGGAAGATGACTAACAAATGCTGGTTGGGTCCTGAGGAGATCGCTGAAATTTTTTTTTTACTACCCTAAATGTCAGGCTGGAGAATGTTAGATAATCTCTTCCTGTGAAAACTTTTATCTGAAATCAATACGTACCCATGACATATTTTCTCTGTAACTTAAACTTTTGCAACCAATTCTACTCATTTAAAAAATTGCGTGTGTTTCTTCTTTTCCTCATGTCTTCTCCCAGCCCCTTTGCTACAACCCTGCTTTGTTGATCTTTTCTTTTTAAATGTTTCAGCTGTGATGGGCAGCAACATTACTAACATTTCCTCAAATTTTAACCTTTGGAGTTATTGCTGCCCTATGCCAAAGTACCTTTAGACTAGATGATATCACTTTGAGCTTTCTTTTGAGAGGCTCCTGGTGTTGCAAGGGAGGCATTTTATGGGATTAAATAGAAAATCAATAGGATAAACAACCCTTTAGCTAGCATGTTTATTTTTATTTCCTGATTGTATCTCTCTTTCTGAGAATTGCCTGTGGCAGAAAATGTGAAGCTCTAAGATTAATGTTCCAGCTGTACTATAAAGATTTTGCTAGGGCAAATTATAAAATAGTATAGAAATCACCTTCCCATTCTTATAATCTCAAAATAACCTCCATGTTTGGAACAATTACTTTGTAACTCAATGGTTTAAGGTCTAGCTATGAAAAAAAAAAAACCACCAACCCCCCCCCCCCAAAAAAAAAAGTAGTTTATTTGAAAATTACACTGCAATTAGTCTTTTTTTAGGCTTTGAATATAAGCCATTTTAGATAAATCTGAGCAGCTGTATTATATTTATTTGGCTGTTTTGGTACATGCATGACTTTCAGCACAAGTTAGAGTTGGGGAAATTTTCTTTGAGGCCTTTAGGAGTCACCTTGAGTAGGAAAGAAGTAAAAGGTAAATCCTTCATTCTCCTCCCCCATAAAGATACAAAACTAAATGGGGTGTCATTTTTTTAAACGCAATTTTCTATCAGTGGGTTTTCTCTGCAACAGAAATTTAATCCAAAGGAAATCGTGTCTGCCCTTATCTGTATTTCTAAATCCCTAATTATTTAGCTAAAATGTTATTCCAGACTCATGGACCTGATTTGTCCTCCAAGGGAACTATTCAGGGATTTCAGAAAAACTGTAGAATAGCTACAGAATAATAATGGCAAAATCAGCTCCTCCACATAGCCAAGACTGTATGGACATTTAAAGAAATATTGGAGTACCTATTTAGATTACAGCAAACCAGTTAGGATGTGACTGCATTTCAGTTAAGAGTTTCTTTTAATGTTTTCTACAATTTTTGTTAAAGGTCATAAAGATTAGGGACCAGAGATTTAAACTTCTTCGAAGCTCTCATATTTGGTCTGAAAGTCAGAATAAGCCTGTGTGAAAATATCAATAATTCTCATAAATTATATTAAATAATAATGTTTAAATAAATATTTATTGTAAACTTTTGTCTATAATGCTACACAACATCAAGAAAAAATATAAAAATATTGGTTGTTTTGGAAAATGGTTAACATAGATAAAGATGCTCAGCCTCAGCTATTCACATAGCACGACAATATGCAAGTGAAGCAAAAAATCCAAAATTCGGACTTATTATCTAGATGAGTATTTTTCATGCTGTGAGGAGAAATGGTATTTAGAGAACAACTCTACAGACCCCATCTATGGATCTGCATTGTATCTACACACATGATGTGTGTCACGAAGAACAAAATATTAGAATTCTCGTGAAAAATTTTTCAAGACCTAAAGCTTAGCATTTATGAGGCAGAAATATAAATCTTGAATATCAAGACTGGATCTAGTATGCTATGTAGATACTGTTAATGTTAAGGGGGTGTGTGGTGCCCAAAGACAGGGGTGTGATTTAAATTTTCAGTTTTGAGAAGTCACAAAGTTTCTGGAACCAAAGGCTGAGCAGGAAGAGATTGGCCAGATGTGTATTTCCTCTCTCCAGCTTTAACACAGTGCTCTCAGAGGTACAAGACCTATCGTGGACTTGACAGTTGCTGCAATAACTGCTAATTTCTTAGTGTGCGTTATAGAACCATAGTACTCTCTTTTAATTCAAACTTTTACTTAGAGGCCTTTTAAATTCCTTACAAATCAAAATGGGCTGGGAGAGTGCTGTTTCAGGGCTTTTATTGTTTGACTTTTTTCCACCATGTGCAGAATATTTTTTTTCTTCTGTCAAGACGTGACTGAGTCCTTTTCTTGCTTGCAAATGTTTAGTGCTAGAGAAGCCAAATAATTCAAAATAAATAATTTATTAGGTAAAGCTTGGCTTGCTTTATTTGCCCTGTACATAAAAAGCTCTCACAGTGTTTATATTTCTTCAATGAAAAATTCTGCATGAGCCAGACTGACTCGGTGGGTTACTCACAAATTCAGCATATTCATTACATGTGACCTTACACTCAAGCTGTTATAATGGGTCACCTGAGTCACATTGTTTCACTTTTATTGTTTCAGTTTCATGATTTGATGCCATAAACTGTATACGTTGCTTTTCCAAAAATGAGTTTTGTTTGGGGACTCATTCTGTTATCCATACTCAGTAAAATCAGCTGCTCCAACTGCACTAGTGGGGGGCTGTACCTGTGCCAGGGACTTAATCAGGCAGTCAAGACTTATTAGTTCAGGTAGAGAAATGGACTAGTATCTAATCAGCTTTGAGCCTAATTCTGGTTCTTATGCTTCAGCTAAAGGACCGTGGAGAGATGCCCAGCAAGGAATGACTTGAAAGTAATCTGATCCATATGACCAAGTTTCCTCACAGCAAACTATTACACTGGGTGTCAGCAGCACTGCTACAGCCAGAACCATGCTGGCCCCCGAGAGTCCATGGCATTTGCACACATTTTCAAGATGGAGACTGAGTGACCACTTTTCATACATGGCCATGGCTATTGCTTGGATTTGGCTATTATAAGTGTTTCCTCATAAAAAGAAAACAATGCATAACTTTTGTTTGCTTTTGTCCCAAATTTTGATCAGAAGTGCTTGGTATCACTTGCAAAAATATCATGAGTCAGAATGAACCCTGAGTCGAGGTATGACTTTTTTAAAGTTATAGAGTCCATTTCGGAAACATTAGTCCAGTTCATTCAATTACCTAGGTGAAAACCCCCACTTTTCTATATAGGAGAAAAATTATGTATTCTTCACTTAAAAGCTGTTAAACATAGTCTATTTCCTATTTTTTATGTCAAATTTCTAAAGACTGAGCTCTTCCATATCATCTTATATTTATCACTCAGTCTGAACTTACAGCAGGCAACTACTCTTGGATTTTGTTGAGACATTGACAAAAGCCTCATTCCTTTCCAAAGTTTACAACAATGAGTTTTTCTTGATGCAGTAACTTGGGGAATTAGAATTCTAAATGATTACTAACACTTGCTAAAATCCAAATATGTGAGAGGGCTATTAAAAAAAAAGTAAATATAAGAGCTTTTCTACATATTACTTTAAAATCAGTACATTGTCAAAACATATTCATAGAATAAGAGCTTACAGTCTGGGTATCCTACTTCAAGAAAGAATCCATGTATGCCCTTTTTTAAAAGTGGTTACTTGACCTGGAACAAATCTCTTTTAGCTCCTTCCTTTATAAACTGCATATTGTCTTAATAGGCTGGACCTGAATTTAGGAAACCTAATTTCTACTTCTATCTCTTTCATCAGCCTTCAAGTTCCACTGAAATTATTGAAAACCAGAGAAACATGCACTTATACTCTTTCTAGTGACTATTCTTTTTCTTGCAGACACAGGATATACTGGGTTGGATAGGATTTTGGAGAGAATCAATACAATATTTTTATGATAGCAGATAATCTTCCCCTTCTGCCTCTGCTCCCCCATTTGTCAAAAAACCAAAATGATCAAGATCTCTGTTGTAAAGTGCTTTGATATATATGAACAAAGGGCGGTTACAAGAGTACCGGAAATTTTTATTACTTGTTTTAAAAAGAAAGAGACATCTAGGATACAAATACAAATAACTTACCTTTAGAAAGTTTTATATAATGCTTCTAGCCCCAATCAAACTAACTCTTTCTGTATTAGTCTTCATATAATCAATTCTTTTCTATTTTATCATGACTGTCCTATTTAGTTTTCTTTTAAACTTATTTTTCTAATCATATAATCCCAAGGTGTTTCCTCCCAATGCTACTTGATATCTAGTAATCTCATTTTTAACTTTACAGTCTGCATTTTCTAAAATTCTTGCTTAGTAGTGGCCAGATCTTTTACACTTTTCTCACACATCTGGTAGCTACAGGGAAGTTGTCAAGTGTTGTTATCATTTATGAAAAAACTCTATCATTTCATTGTGATGTAATTCAGGAAGTTTTACTCCTTTTGGAATACAGCAGCAATAGTCCTTGTGGATGATACAACAAAGCAGTTAATTTTCTTACTTCTTTAAATCTGTGTTGACATAGGATCTACATCTCCATTAGTCCTCCATATTTTGTATTTGAAGAAAAGGTTTGTAATCATACCATCCTTTGAAAATGAAATTTGTTTCTAATTAGATATGAATCCTTAAAAGGGTTTGAGGAAGTAGAAAACACTGGAGTTGTTTTGTACAGTTGTATGCAATGGGCCATTATTTGCCTTAAACGGAGTTTTGATCAGTGACATTGCACCAACTTTAAAAGATGTACAGTAAGTGTTAGTACTGAGAATAGATTAGAGAAAATGACATTATTCACATGGTGAATTATACGCAAGCTTCTGTGAACTTGAACAGGCAATCCAAAGACACTGAATAGTATATATTTGATAAATTAATTTTATTTCAACTTTAAATAGATTTTATGGATTACATAAAATATGGAATAAATAGACATTTTCCATTGTTTTTTGAGGCTAATCACTGAAAAATGCATTGTCCCAATGATTTACTTAAAATACATTCCCAAATAAGTTGAATTTATCCACATTTCAATTAAAAATTCAGTTCTTGAAGTCTCACATTATGAACATGGAAGATGAATAGCCATCTGAACTGATACATTGATTTTCATTAGGTCTAGTGTTTTTGTGCTTCATACATGCTTCAGAGAGATCATGCACATTTGTTTTTTCATGACTTTGAAAAATATTGATAAGTAATCTGAATTATAATAGAGTGATAAAAAGATCAATTCCTAAATCACGTAATAAACCATACACTAATTATAGCTGCCTATATACTTTTTAAAGATATTGATTGGTCAATGCATACTTTGATATCTAATCCTTTATTTTGGGAAGTGTCTCTGAATCTTTGCCCGAGGTAGAAAGAGTGGTGCTGCAAAGCTGTTCACTGCAGAAGGCAACACTGAACCAGTGAACAGACAATAGATGTTCAGACAGAGCAGGCATGGTAATAGTGTTATTCATAGCATTCATTCAGTGCACTATGATGCGTTGTCTTTTTAGCATCTTTCATGAAATATTTATTTGCTGTAATGTTTCTCCAGTGAACATTCTAGTCTACAGTAACTCCAGGAATAATCTCAAGTTTTTGTTTGAAATTTTTTTTACCTTTTTCCCACTCCTTACACAGTTTTTTTTCATGATGGCCTTGTGACATTTATGCATTCAGTATTCTTTCTCAGAAATGATGTAAGTGAAATACTATATTTACAGTAGATTTAGCCAGATACAGGTGAATGGACATGTGGGTTAGAAAGTATCTTGTATCTGACATACATAAATGCAAGTAGATGCAACATGCTAAAATTCATCAGTGTACAGAGACAGCAAAACATCTTTCTGCCTTCCCTAGAAGAGCGAACAAAAACATGGGATGTTTGCAAATGTTATAATAACAAAGGGATTGGTACATGTGTTCATGGGAGACAGCCTCTATTTTTCATTAAAAATCAACTCAAGATACAGAGGTAGAGTTTAGATTCTGAACCCCATCCTCTTCAATTTAGGATTCTTAGTAACTAATGTGTAGAAGGTCTATAATTTAGGAAACTACTCTCCATGTTTTCTCTGTCAGCGAAAAATGAAAATCGCTTCCAGATTCAGGTCTCAGATGGGCTTTTCCTCCTGGAGAGCTAGTTGTCTCATTGATGACAGAGGGAGTCTGATAGCTTGGCTCTGAAATTAGCATGCATCCTAGCTAAATTTAGTCCTATATTAAATTCGCTTTGCAAACTAGGTGTACAGACAACTGTTCAGATCAGTAGCACAGATCTAGTTTACATCTCACACCTTCAGTTAGCATGGATGCTGTTCATCACATCAGTCAACACAACTTGTGCTTTCAGGGCTTAAGCTGCTATCTCACTTGGAACTGCAGGGAGACCTCCCACATGGTACCAATTTGCTCTCAGCTGGGTTTCTTGGTTCTCTGTTTGCCCATCAACCAAACTGGGTTTCCCAATAGCAGCAGGCTAGTGCAGGCTACTCACCACTGTCTTCAACCCAAGAAGTGTTGCATGTGAGGAGGACAGATCTGGCTCTAAATCAAATTGTTTTTCAAGACTATTTACATATTTTCAGTGTTATCCTCCTTCATCACGCTTCTTTTTCCAATCAAGACACATAAATTAATTAAAACAGAAACTGAGCATGTATATAGAATCATAGAATCATAGAATGTTTTGGGTTGGAAGGGACCTCTAGAGGTCATCGAGTCCAACCCCCCTGCAGTCGGCAGGGACACTGCTAACTAGATCAGGCTGCTCAGAGCCCCATCCAACCTGGCCTTGAATGTTTCCAGGGATGGGGCCTCCACTACCTCTCTGGGCAACCTGTTCCAGTGGTTTACCACCCTCACTGTAAAGAATTTTTTCCTTATATCTATAAGATATAAATTAGTAAATGTTTGAAAATATGAATTTTACAGTGATGCATTCTTTGGAAGGATCTGGTTTTATTAACATAACAAAGTTATAATGCATAAAAGGCATCTTGAGGATGTATTATTGCCTTGCCTTTTATGAGGTCTAATTTGTTAAAGACACAGGCATGGAAAGCTGGGTCCTTCAGGAACAGGACAATGGTGTTGGCTCTGAAAGTTTGTACTTCACAAAGCTATGATACAGTTTGGCTTGCCTGGCAGTTTTTATGCAGGAAAAGGACATGGGAAAATGAATGAGAATGTTACAAGCAAACTTGAAAAGCTATGACATACGAACAATGGTATGATAGTTGTCTGTCCTTTATCTGCGCTTAAAACTAAAGTGTATCTCTCTCTTTCATTAGTACTAAACTCCTTCATGCGTTTCAAGAATAATTAGATGCAAGGCAGGTAAACTTAACATACATTACCCTTATTTGTTATTATTGAAACCCATACGCAATTCCACTATGATACATTTCCAAAGACCTATAGAAGTACATTTTTGAGTGCTTTTTCCCTCTGAATGCACAGAAATGCTTTATCAGCACTTTCTGGCCATGCATAAAACATTGACACGAAAACACAGTAGGATACTTAGTTATTCTAGCCAAGAAATATCTTTGAACCACAAGGGATTAAAAAACAAACAACAAAGAAAGAAACAAACCTTCCTTTTTTTGTTGCCAGAATTCAATTCTGTAAAGGAAACATTGATCTATTAGGCTGGATACAATCTGAGGTACTGCTGGGCTGGGAATAGTAGAAAGATGCAACCCTTATATGCAGTAAGCATCCTCTGTAGTTCTGGAGAGCTGTTGTTATTCACTATAAATGTACGAATAGCTGGTTCAAGTTGAATAGTAAATATGTGATATATAGACAGAGAAAAGCTGTACCTGTTGGAAATGATCTTCTGAATGATAGATGATGCTGATGGTTTTACAAATTCATTAAGAGTTTACTAGAAAACTAAAAATTTCCCATGAAGATTCATCATCATCTGCTTTTTCTGTATGTTTTATTTCTGGATGTGCTGGCTGAAATTCTTAAGTCTGGAAGAGTCCTAGTTAGGTAGCTAAAAAGGGTATAATTTGACAAGATTCTGAGATCTATTATCTTTTATTAATGTCCAACTCACTGGGTTTCAATATAAAACCTTTGGGAAGTGTAGAGTTTGCAACCAGCTGTAGATAAGACCAGAGTAGCAGCACTGATGATATGAAAGTCTAGGACTGCCCCCAGAGTAGGCTGGTTCTGACAGAAACTAATAACAGAAGAATATATTCATATAAAACCGTATCTTCAACTGAATCAACTTGGCCCACAAGTCAAATTACCTTTATGAACTTCAGTGGGACAGATAGCAAATAAAAAAATATTTTTGCTCTTTAAAAAAATATTTTGTGTTAATTTTTGCATTATGCAAAATTTCTTGCATTGTTTTTTTGAAATTGCCAAAAAAATTGTGAAAGAGAAAGCTGATTCCAGGCTAAACCTAGAAGTCAGGCAGAGTTGATTCCATGAAGTACACAAATAGACTCTAGCATTTCTTTAGGTTGCTAAAATTCAGGATTTGATATTAGGACTGGAAGTAATATTCTTCTGTCATCACCTTTAATCGAGTTTTTCAACTTAAAAATTCCCACAGAATTGTAAACTGCTACAAATGAAAACCAACTAAACATACATTCTTGGGTGACTACTACTATATAATTGCAAAGTGTTCATTTAGTAGTTCTCATTATGCCTTCTCCACAAAGAGGCAGGATGCCAAATCTGCAGAAGGTTATATGGTCTCAAATTTTGGCCTTCTGGCATAATAAAAATTTCATTCTTTATAGTCTGACCTCTAACATATAATATATCTTTAAATAAAACCTGCATTTAACCTTTTATACCTTGGTTACAAACACTTCCTTTTCACATGTTTTGTTCTTTCATGGCTGCAAGGATTTAAATTGCTCTTTTTAAGCTTTGGGGATAGGGATTATATAGGACTTTTTTGTTATTGCATTTCTTGGCACTTGGGAAAATGTGTGGAGACTTCAGAAATGTGTGTCCTATGGGACTGAACTTACTAAAGAGCAGCAAGTCACTTATTAGAAAATGTCTGCTAGTCCCTGAGGATCTTTTCCTATTACCTACCTCTAAATGAATGACTAACATAATGGATTAGTCTTTTCACCCTTGATACATGACTAGAAGACTTTATGAACTAGCAGGAACGTATTCTGATTTCACTGGCGTCCTTCCCCATCACTGCTGTTGAATTTCCAAATGCGTTTGACACTCACCAGAGTCCAGATGGAGAATTCTCTGAATTGTGAGAGGCTAACATTGTTGTTCTGATTCTTTTTTTTGCTTAACCTCTGTGTGTCCCCTGCATAATTCCACCTTTTCTCAGCATCAAATATGTGACAAGATCAAAAATGGATCTAGTCAGATAGCAAAGGTGTTCTCAGATCAAAAGTACAACTAGAATTCTAACAAGAAAATTCAAAGCAAAATTCTAAACATGTATATGCATAAATGAAGATAAATGTATTGGGTTGTCTTAAGGTTTATACCATAAGCCTGGATGTATTGATCTTTGTGAGGCTCCTTTATCCTGACTTTGAAAAACTGACCACGCAAGCAATGTGTATGGAGGATATTTTTCAGAGAGCCCATTTTTAGGAGATACGACTTGCAAGGATGCATTTGAATGTATCTAACAATCTTTTCATTTGCATGTTACATTTAAAGCTATCTGTTACTGTTCAAAGGTTTGGATTTTGATTTTATTATTACGATCTCAGAGACTTAGTTAGGATTAAGTATGTTTAATTAAAGCTATAAAATAGCAATAGATGCATGTAAAATGATACAGAGATTCCAGTTCAGTATTGCGCTTCTGATGAGATTTGCTTAGCGCAGAAACTGGGGATATGAAGCAGTTTGGGGGGTGAATGCCCTGATCTCATCTGTATTGCCTCTAGTGCAGGTTAGAGCAACCTATTGTCTCACTTGCAACATTTTGTAGCATGTTCTCTGTAGCCAGTTCTGAAGTAACATTTCTGAAACTTTTTTCAGAACAACTTACATACTGAGCCAAGGTTGGTGGAAGCCTGTTAGGGTCAATTCTGTATCAAGTGAGCATTTTGACCATCCACAGAATTGTCAGCTAGCCACATCTACTGTGGTTTTGTGAGCTCAAATTAGCTAACACATGGTTTGATAGGTTACTGAAGGGTACTCGGTTTCCCAAGAACTACATATGAGGCTTTTGAAGCCTTTAGACAAGCTTCCTGAAGGACTGGCTATAGACACAGAAAAGCAAAAGCATTATCATCATCTGTCTCCCTGTGTTGTAAGTGGATGCTGGCTATGTCCACCTCTCTCCATGCCATACCTGACCAAATAGGCTTTATTAGTTACTGATCTTCTCCATCCTGAAGCAGGTTTCTAAGATGTTAGGCTGCTGGTAAAATATTTTCTGCTATCTTTCTGTGAAAAACAGCTCAGCTCATTGGGTCTGCTCCATCAGATGCCACGAATGTTTTCCATTGCTTTGCCGTCCAAAGAAAGAAGCCTCTGCCCCAGTTACTTTTCAAACACTCTGGTCCTTCCAATTCTTTGCTCCTTGGTTGTAGTGGGGTCTCTGTGTGTTTCTGCTCCTTTTCTGAGAGTATAAACTGATGATGGTATTAAGTACTCCACTTCTCAAAGCTGTGGAAGATACCAGCTTTGTAATGCATTACAATTCTTTTTCTCACTCCAGTGTGGCACCAGCAGGAGTCAAATATACTATAATGAACAACTGTCTTCACAGAGAAGAGTCTGTTTCGCCAGTAGCTGGATACCAAGCATAGTGTTATTCTTTCTCTTAGCTGTGCAGCTTTTTAACAGAAAACTAAATTATAAAGATGAGGAAATTGCTCACTGCAACAATGTATGTCTGCTTTTACAAGAAAATAAATGCCACTGGGAGTTTTGGCAATGAACAGTTTCTATGAGAATTGCCTACTTCTTAATTAATTGGTATGTAAACTGTATGATAATCCACAGTAAAAGCCATAGCATATGCTGTGGAACTGTCTTTTGCAGCCTCTAAATGAAGTCTGAGGGGAAATGAATCAGAGGTTGGCTGAAAAATGTGTTCTGGTCACTAAACAAACACTCTGCAATTACAGGTTCAGAGTCTGACACCAAACAGGTGATCTGACATCCAGACTGTACAATAGAAAGAAACGCAGATTCCGTCTTTAGAAACAAGACAAATCATAGTCTGATAGTTGCAGGGAAACTTTACACTATGCTATGTTATCGCTCAGCAGAGATAAGTAAACTGTGAACTAAATAAATTGCAGCCAGTGTAAGTTATGCTTCACAAAGAGGGAACAAAGAGAAGATCAAAAGGCATGGGACTCTGCAAGATTAAAACAACTGAAATTGTTCTCTTTCTTCTCACAGTATCAGCTTTGCTTCATGCAGCGCTGAGCAAGATCTGGGCAGTGCTTTCTGGGGAGAGTGTCTCTTTTGAGACAGTGCTCTCATTAACAAATGCGGGATTTTGTTGTTCTTTAAAATGACTATACAAAAAGTAACAGGAGCCTTGAATGTACACATGCATATGTTCCTAAAGCACATGTTAGTAATTACAAAATATTAGTTTAAAACAGAGAGGGATGGCACTAAAATAATACAGCTTTTGTTTTCACCTGAAATTGCTTTTTCCCTGTTAATTCTCCCCCTCCCGCATAACAAGTATGGTTGACAACACTAAAATTACCTTTTTTTTTTTTAAGAAAAACAGGACTCAGGGAAAACATAAGTCTTCTAGTCCTTTTATCCAGTTATTTTAAGATACTTTAAACCTAGCTGTTGTTTTACCATCATTCATTCTATTGCAAATGACAGATATTATTGTGGTTAAATGTCCAGTGCACAAGAATATCTATGTAATTTAATATCCTTGCAAGCAGAGCACCTCCTTATGACTTCTACACTCACAACTCTGTCCTTAGAAAAGAACAGGCACATAGAGCTGTCTCACTGAAGTTTTATTGAACAGCATACCTGACTTCTGTAATGGAAATGCTGAGTAGAAAAGTGTTGGCTCTTAGTTCAAAACTATTAGATATTTCAGAATGGAATTTACTGGTTGAGTATTTTGTCTTGAAAAGGCAGGGTTTCTAGAGGGTGAGCACTGTTCATGAAACCCTCATCTTGTTGAGAACCTGGTATGTTTATATTCCATTAGAAAAAAACAATAGTCTTCTCCTTGTATATATCCTAGCACCATGAGAGCCTGGTAAGATACTGAGAATCCTATTGAGAATTCTACCTCCAGTTTAAGAACATAACAGAAAGCAGAAAATAAAATTATTTTTTGCAAGTCATTGTATCTTCTTTCAATCTCTTTCCCATAGATACATAAAAGAAGTGTCAGTAGATGAGTTTGTCATGCTAGAGGACTGGAACTGTCATGCAGTAAAGCTCTATGACTTGTATGAGTATTATACACGTTCAGTACAAAGGCAAAAAGTGTAATTCCACTGAAGTCTGCAGAGACATAAAAGGGATCAATACAGGCCAATAAAGAGCAGCCCTTGTATTATCAACATATTATTTTAAATACTAGACTATGAATAGTAGGAATCATAATCAATCAACATATCTGAAAATCAGGTCCTTTTATTTATGTGCTTAAATACGATGATGAGAGCATCTTTCATTATATTGAAAGAACTTAAGCACCTGAATTTACAGATAGATTTTCAGTGTGATTTTCAGATGTGCTTATGTAGCATTTATCTGCATCTTTAAATGCCTAATACTTTTAAAAATCTAGGCTTTAATGTGTAACTTCAGGGATTTTAGCAAATCTCTAGGAGAAAATCTCTGCTCTTTCTGCAAAAATAGAAAGGGAAGATCCAGCCCAATCATTTCTACTGATTCTTTCCTGTAGTTCCTCCTTTTAACCTCTGCGTCTTCAAACAGAAATTATTTCAGTTATTTAAAAGATAACAGGTTGCTATGCTAACAAAAGATCACAAGGTTTGACCATCATGTTCCTTGGAATCAGCACACAATTGTGTAGATGTGGACAGAGATTTTATTAAATTCAGTATTAAAGGCAGAGAGAAAAGATTTTACTTCAGACTGAGATACTCAGTTTCAAGAAATAGGGCATTTCTTTAAGGGCCTTGAATTCTTCTGGCTCTCTCACCACATACCATAGAGCATGTTTGACTGAAGAGATACAAGCAACTAGCTGCAGCGTGACTTGACAAAATAAAGGGATTGCTAAAATACTCCAGAGCCTTGTCCCACCAGAACATTACTGCCGCTGAAGTGGGTTAAGTGGTTACGTAAAACAGTAGAACTAATGGAGTGATTTTATTTGTACTAGACCAAGTCCACCATTGCATGCCCTTTGACTGACTGTAAATATCTGGGTAACCTTATAGGATAAGACATTTTCTAGCCCTAGAGAAATCAAGTGCATCTCTTTTTTTGCATTTTAATATCCCGGTTAATTTCTGTTTCTTATGCTTAATTTTTATCTTTTGAGCAAATAGAAAGATAGCTGTTTCTAAATACTTTAAGTTCTATTGAGTGGAGAAGAGACACTTGCAAAGGCAGCCTGAGAGATTGTATTTTGATTTTCCAGAAATAGGCATGGGGCTGGCACTCAAGACAGAATTCTGTGTATTTGTGAAACCAGTAGCACATTGGACCTTGGCAGGATGATAAACAGGTGGCAGGACACTCACTCTAAATCCAAAATGATACAGGAAGGGAGAGCAATGTTGTTCTTTTTTATTTACTTTTTTTTTCAAACTTTGTCATCCCCCACTAACTTCAGAAATTAGTTTTCCATTATTTTTATAAAGATTATGACTCTATTAAAACCCTGGAACCCCAAAAGATCTACTGTGAAACCTTCTTTGGATTGTAATGTTTCTGACAATCAAGATACATAACCACCTAATGGGAGGGTAGACAAAAGACTTCTCTTAATGGGGATACAAGGATAGGACAAGAGTAAAGGACACATATTGGTAAATTGTAAACCACAAACAAATGCAAGAAAATACTTTTTTACCATAATGGTGGTAAAATATTGGAACAGGAGCAGACAGAAGTTGTGGAATCTCCATCCTGGGATATATTCATAGCTCAACTGCACATGGCCCAGAGGAACCTGAACTAACTGGACCTACCTCAGGCAGGAGATTGGAATAGAGAGCTCCAGGGGTCCCTTCTAACCTAAGTGGTTCAGGGACAACTGTTCCACTTCAAGTACACCCTCTGGGCCACATGCTGAAGTTAGGCTGAATATTTTAAAGCCTCTAGAGAGGAATAAAGAAGGAGGTGGAGCTGGCAGTGACACAAAGCCTATCTTAGAACTTCTGGGCCTGAAGTCCAGGCTTTGATGTAAAATATACCCTTGGATTTGGTATGTACTCAGACAGACTCCAATGACTAAATCCTAAATACCCTGACATAAAAAACACAGCAGATGTACTGATTTTCTCCAGACACCAATAAGAGTAAGGGGATTTGTGCAATATAAGTATATCCTTTGAGTTGTTTGTTTTCAACAAGGTCAGCCATGAAGTCTCCATTGCTAGACTCTGCAATTGATGCAGGTTATAGTGGGTAACAGGCAGAAGAAAATCTGGCTCATACAATGATCAACAGCTCTTGAGCTAAAAACTAAAGTGAAAAACCCCCAACCTCCAATTCCAGAGGGCAATAGGCATAATCAATTTATGTCAGCAGTGAAAAGTGATTTTTCTTTTCTGAAAGTCCTGTCTGGAACACCCTCCAGCACTCAAGAGCTCTGGTCTCCAAGACCACCATCCCATACTTGCCCTCTAGAGGGATGACACCAGCTACTCTATAGTCACATTGTACACCTATACACCTTCCAGGTAGAAGTCTGCAATGCTCATCAGTCGAAAGAATTGCAAGTCTATGAATATTTAGTGCCTGCTCTTCTTTCCATTTAAGTTACTTGAAATTTTGGTCATTGGAGTAGGTCTGGGTTCTTAAAGAGGCATTGTCAGGCTTCAGAGACCTGGAATTTACCTTGTAAAGGCAAATTCTCAGTCCTAACTCTGAATATGCAGATGCTCACGGCAGATTGCTCTTCCTGGTTATCGTTCTGTTGGGAACTGTTTTTTCCGGGATACTTTCTGGGCAATGTCTGACCTCTTGAGGGGATAGTGATATGGGTGACTTTAAAAATTATTTTTCCTTATGAGAAGTATCTGATGCATACAAGTATTCTCCAGTTTTTAAGGTGAGGCAATGCTAGAGAAATAATTGTATAAGGAAATTTAAAGTGGGGGGTTTTAGTATCCAGAATCCAAGATCATAATTGAACAATATTACTGAGAAAAATAGTGGGTAGTTTTCATACTGGTTTTTATGTAGGTCAACAGTTATATATATAGTCTGTATATAATACACAAATATTTTGTCTCTCTCATTTCTTTTAATTATATTCTTGATTTTTTGGCATTAGTCGGTTTGGCTGTTCTTTCTAAATGAACTGTTCTTGTCAATGCCTGTTGGAACAGTGGGGGTTTTCTGGTATTGAGGAGTATTGTTACTTTATTCTGTAACATTAAATGCTTTTGGAGACATAAACTTTTTTATCACATGTTTTTGGGAAATCAAACTGTAAATGGAAGAGTTTGCTTTTGGTTGTTACACAAATTTCTGTGCTACAGTCTTTGAATGTTAACCCATTATTAAGGGAAGATTTTTTATTTATTTCTAAGCTATGTAAAGTGATTTTGAGAAAATATAGTAAACATTCTTGGAAGCAAAGGTTGTTGATATCTCATTAGAATGAAAAATGCAGCTTTAGGCTGGGAAAGTTTACCTAATATATATACCCCCTGGTGTTTTGAAGCTTAATTTGGACCGTAAGCCTAGTTCTAACAGCATGCACTGAAAAAGGCTTTATTTGCCTAACTCTATTCCAAATGCACTGCAGAAAAAGTTTGCCTACAAGTCAAGCATGTGGATATCTGTAGAGGTGACAAATACTTTGGAAAACAACATTAATCAGCTGAAATTTAAGAGACATTTGCTTCTGTCCTTAAACTCCTTGGCCTGGAACAGACTGCATTGGAAATCACTCAGGCTGAAGGCTTGAACTGATAGGGAGTTTGTGTGCACACAGTTACTGTACTGTGCAAACCTGTTTCAACATCCGTCATTTAAAGGATCAGCATAAATTTAATTTCTATCATGCTGTTCTTGTGTTAAATAGTGACCAGTTTATAAAGTGATTTTAGAAAGCAGGACTGATGAATATGCATTTTTAAAAGCCTCCAGCCAGTGTCTAACATATTAAGAACTACAGCTAGTCCTTTTTACCACAAGGATAACTTCCAAGATTGATATTCCTTACTTGACACAGTGTGATCTGTGCATACACACAGAGGAGAGCTGAATTCTTAAAATCAGTTGTTTCTGCTTTGTATTTAAGTATATTAGTGGTGTTGATTAGATGTCAAAGCTTGGGTGGTTTGTTCTCTAATGCTATGAACTTGGCAACATCTCTAGCAAAGAGTGGCATTTCAGCTTATTCCATTATTTAGACAAGGAAAGTGGAAGAAAAATCTTAACCTTTTAAAAATAAATTCTAATAACACTCTGAAATTTGCAAAAGGCCATCAGACCCTGCACCTGCTGTGTTGACCTCTGCTGACCCCTTCTGAGAAGAAAACACACTTAGATTACAAAAAAGAACGTAGAGTATTAAATAATTTCAGTGAACAAGTTTACTATTCTAAAAAGATCCAACTTCTGCACTTTCTCCCTAAAAGAAACCAAAGCAGCAAATCTTTCAGCATAACTGAAAGTAATAGTAAAGGAAAATGCAGATTATTTTCGTACTAGAAGGTAGCAAGCCTTCTCCTTGTTGCTCTGTACTGGCAAAGCTTTACCAGCTTGGATAGTGCAATGCCAGTTTTTTTACCATCTGAGAAGCTTGGCGATGGAATACAATGAATCATCAATTCAAGGCTCTCCCATCAACATAGGGAGATTCCTTAAAATGCCTGAATACACAGAGACTTCCTTCACTATATTGTATTTAGGTTCACGTTCAGGGTTTGATGATCTTACTCCCTTCTCGGGCAACTGGATTATTTTTCCTATGAACTGTAGTAGGCTTTGTCTCTGTATCCATGAAATAGCAAACTGGACTGAGGAGAATGCCGAGTAAGGCTAAATGATGTAGAAATTGTCATATTTTGCACCTTTCTTTTAATTTAATATATTAAATTGTTAAGCCATTAGACTAAGTCCACTTCAAAACTTCTGTCTAATGAAAGTATTTTGATTTACATACCAACTTTCCCTGTTTGAGAGCAGTAGTTATGCCTTTATAAAGGTGATAATCTAATTCATCAGGCTGAAACATCTTTTTTTCCATATTTTTATGCTATGTTTACTTTTCATCCAAATATGTGAAAATAAGTGATTAAGTGGAGAACAGAACTACCCAGTGATAATAGTCTTCAGACAGCAGAACATAGCTTACGCAGCACGTTAACTTCTTGAATCATTTAACACAGATTTCGTATATAAAGATGTTGTTCCTTTATTTTATTCTCTCTCAGACACAAAAACTAGAAATACAGATTTCAAAATTGTGTGTGACAGCTCACAGATGCAGATGGTTTGTAACTAATTTTAGGCTGCATTTTCCATTCAGATTAGCAGATTCTAATGTTAGAATCTTCACGATACATGAAGAGTTGTCTTGAGAAGCAGAAGTTATTTATAAAGACATCGGTCTGCTTTGGATGGAAAACTGCAAATGCATTAGCTTTTCTCTATACTGGTATCAACATGCTATGAAACAAAACATTGTAATACTGACGCCACCAATCTATATGTTATTGAACACCTGTTTTTTACATGGTCTATTTGAAGATTAATTGCCTATTTTGAAGTGAAAGCTTCTTGTCGGGAAAACCCAGTTATGAACACTGCTTTTCTAGATCATTACCCTTAATGTAACCACATATACAACACAATGATTATTGAGTAACCACATTTAAATACTGCCATTTCCAAATAAAAGGAAAAAAAACCAACACAAGTATTCTATATTCACTGCCATGGCTACAGTTGACTGCTAAGGAAGTGTCTTTGCCTTTAATCCACCCCAGTTGGAGCTGAGGTACAAATTTTAAGAAAAATGCAACATAAGCTAAACACAAAGATCATTAACAACCGCAGAACATTTTACCCAAAAAATAACAACATCTGGGGGAAAAACCAGGCAAATGATTGTTTTATTTTTTGCATTTTGCAGATGCAGCATACGTATAAGTGACATCTTGGTTGCAGTACTCTTCATCATTCAAAAAGACTTTTCAGTGCCAAATGTCTGAGAAGATGATGGGACTGAGATAAGGACTTAAGATATGTTTGATCAGAAAAAAAAATGTGAAGATTTCAAAGCTTAGAAAGCAAATACAATAATTTCCTTCGCCCTGTCCTCTACAGTTCTTCCCACAGGAAAACTTTTTCAGCCTCAAGCAACTCCACAAGCAGCAGGTGCCTATGCATGTACAAAAATCTTAACATGTGAGCAGCTTAGCAGAATGTATTCTCCACTTGAATGCTGGGAACTGTACACATTAGTAGAGCAGCACCAAATGGAAGAAGAGCACATTAAGCATTTTTATTTGTGTACACCTAACTGAAACTTTTATTTAGGTTTGTATTTAGGCCAAGCACAAGAGAAGCAAGCCTGTCTTACCTGCAATGTATTACATTAGTGTGATCACTGTGCCAGAAATGACCGATTTTTCTTTTACAATATTACTCCTAAGAGTTGGCTGCCAAAACCCGATGTTAACATTTTGACAAATCTTCTGCTCAAATTTGTGCAAAATCTATGTTGTAGATACATAAAAGTTTACATTAACAGCACTATGTGCACTGGTGACTGAATGCTTTTTGTATATGATGCCATATACATTAAACATCTTTGATAAATAAGTTGTTGTCCTCTACATTTAAGAAAGAAATGCAAATACTAATGTTCCTTGTCCTTTTCTTCTCAGTGTCCAGGTCTAGATAGTTATACAGCATTGCACATCTCCAGTAAAGCACTTTATAAATGGCCAGAACTCAGTGAAATGGACCCCCATTTAAAAAGTTATGTATTTTCCCCTACTGGTAAAACAACAGGTTCAGTACAGCTTGTGTTTTTACTGTGTGGTGGGTTAAGCTTGGCCTATGGCCATACCACCCTGAGAATGGCCAGTGAGTTTAGTTGTAGACTGTAAAACTCATTAATTTCAGGATTCTGTACTGGGCCTGGTGTTGGGTGCAAAAAAAGTGATGATAGTGGGGTGACCTTGGCCAACTGCCAGATGCTCACCCAGCCACTCTCTCACTCTCTCTTCTCAACGTGATGGGGGGGAAAAAGAAGAAAAAGCTCATAGGTCAAGACAAAGACAGGAACATCACTTAACAGTTGCCATCACAGAAAAACAGAATAGATTTGGGGAATATTAATTGAATTTATAGAAGTTGGATAGCAAGAAACAAAGACAAAACTAAAACAACAGCTTTCCCCAAACTTTTATCCCAGGCTTCACTCCAATCCCAACTTCTATAACCCTCTCCAAGAGTAGAGCAGGGGGATAGGGAATGGGGAACAGGAGGCTGTGGTCTGTCCATAACAGCTCCTCTCTGCTGCTCCCTCCTCCTCCTCACACTTTTCCCTGCTCCTGTGTGGGGGCTCTCCAGGGGCCCCAGTTCCTTCAGGGCATGCCCACCCGCTCCAGCCTGGCCTCCCCACACACCACAGGGGAATTGCTAGTGGAACACCTCCTTCCCCTCCTCCTCCTCTCACCTTGGTGCTCTCAGGGCTGTTTCTCACACTTTTTTCCTCAGTCTGTGCTGCCATTCAGCATTTTGCCCTTTCTGAAGAGGTTTTCACACAGGTGCCACCAGCTTGGCTGATGGGCTCAGCTGTGCCTGGTGAGGGGGCTGCTGTGGGGCTGGCGGGAACCGGCTGTGTGTGGCACAGGGCAGTTGCAGCCTCGCCTCACAGAGGGGCCTGCAGCCCGCTGCCGACACCTGGGCACAACACCCAATATATACTGACAGGAATTATATTATAAAGCTAAAAAATTATTATATGGCAATGGTGTCTGTATCATAAGGACAGAGGAGTCAAAGTCTCAGGTAAGCTATTGTTATCCTATGCTATTTATTAAACCTGTCTTTTTCATGGCTATGTGACAATTACAAAGTAAAGCACAAGTGTGGTTTTGAAATCTAATGTGTCCCTTTATGTTAGGTTTCATGTAAATTTCTTCAATGAGCGCTGTAGGCATCTTATTGTGTCTAAAGGGTGAAGAAAGACCTTCACTAGTTTCTCATTAAAGAATTAATTCAAGCTGGATATTTTCTAAAAACCTCTTTCCTTGTTTGTCTTCCTGACCTTAAGATGTTCAGTCATTTATAGTAAATGAACTTTGTTGTGGACCTCTGTGTCAAACCAGCATTAGTGTTAAATTGTGAATATGAAAGATTACCACCTTGGCTACTACATGATACTGCAATTAAAGTAATCTTCATCTGTTAGTTGCCTTTTCTTATCAGATGCAAACATGATATTTCAGAGGCTGTTAATTCCCAGTGTTTTCTACCATGTTCCTTCTCTAATGCTACAGTAAGTCAGAAGCATGGCGGGAAAAGTTATGCCCACAGGCCCGGTTTGAAGGTTAGACTCAACCTCAATGAAGTTCCTAAATCATGGGAAAAGTTTTTATTAAATTTGGGCCTTTATTCTGCATCAAAATTCAGCATTTAGGTTAGAACAGTGTACTGAGTGCAACTGCATGCACCTGAGGTAGAGGAGATCTGCCAATAGTCAGTCTTTTTCTGCTTAAGTTTCTGGCATACGAGCTAGATGCTGAACAGCTGCAGTAAACAGCAACCATACTCCACGCAAGGTCAGTTCCTTGCCTCATAAGAACCTTTGCTGTCATAAAGGGAAATGTAACAGTTCCAGTGTTGGGGAGTGGCTGTGTGGGGCAATTTGGATTGCAGTCTTGGACTTAGTTCCTACACTTTGCTGAAGTCCTGTGTTAAATCCTGTTTCTAGGATACAGAGTGATTCCTCTCTTTTCAGAGTCAGGGCCAATGAGAACATGGCAATTTAGCTAAGTAGAAGGTTCTGGGTTTGATAAGTGGCACAGCTGAAAGTGTGATAGATAATAAATGAAAACTAATTATGTTCAAACTGCAACTGGGCCAGCAATTGTTTTAATTTATACAAAAAGAAATGAGTGGGAAAGTATTTCTTTTGTGAGAAGCACTTTGTAGATCATTAGGGTAAGGGTTAGTTTGCAGGAGGGCAGGAATTTAGTAGGTAAGGGCTTTTTCTTTGTAACGGAGTAGGAAAGAAAATTAAGAATATCCAGTTAGTCGTTGCTATTTCAGCTTTTTCTTTGTAGCTGTTTCATCTGTTTTCAGGCAAAAATGTTTTTCTACTTTATAAATTCATTAGTAAGGGAAAAAACTTAAAAATTATTTTCTGAAAAGCAGAGTGCATTGCCAATGGATAGGTTTCAAAATGCCAAGTTTGACAACTGAAAGAAAAATAAGCTTGATTTGCTAATAGTGTGCACCTGATAGGAGAGGTTTAACCCTTCATTTAGCAAATCAGAATAGAACTAGAGGTTTCTATTTAGTCCAGTTTAATTATGTGAAATTTTATTTCCTTTGGTTCAGCATATATTATTAAGACTAATGGGCCAAACTCTCTCTGGTCTAGCAGTAGATTTTCTTCAGCTTTACTCTGATGATTAAGGAGAAAAGTGAAGCCTGTTTATCAATAAAGCCCCTTTACACTGGAGTCTGTTTTACTACAACCAAGATCTATGGACTCATGATTTTCATGACTCAGAGGTTATTGTTAATAAGAAATATGTGGGGAAAGCATCTAATGGCTTTTGCATTTTGAATATAGCTACTGTTTAGAAATGAAAAATGTATTAATATTTCTGACTTTTTAACAAAAACTTCTAAGGGCTCCTTATGCTAACTAAGGGTATGTGGGAGGAAAATATTCAAATTTTGCTGAAAGTTGTACTGTTTCCTGTGTGATAATTGAAAAGTGCTGTTGTTATTTCTAGTGTCATCAATAATCCTAATGGTTTTTTTTGAATGGCAATCATAAAATCAATAGATGATTGTTATTTTACTTGTGAATTAAATGTTTACTTTTGAACTAGACTATGCAGGGTCTAGTTTTTTCCCCCAGGAGGGCAAATATAACAGTAGGTCTGATAAAGTAATTTCAAATAGTATAATTGCTACATTTTATTTTAATATTTCATAGGTGGATACAGCTGTTATCCTATCTCGGCAACCATGCTGTCTTTAGCTTCTGGAGATTTATAAGGTATGACCCAATAAGAATATTTTATCAGTCTAAATCAAACTTCATTCTTTTTTATTCTAAATGTTATGAGCACATTGATTGTAAAGCCCCTTAAATGGACTGTAATACCACAAAGATGAATGAGAACACTTATAAAAACTTCAAAGGAAATGTAAGTGACCTACATACCATAGCAAAACATCAGTTTAACTACCAAATTGTACAATGAATGATAAAAGATACCTATCATGGATTTTTAAAGCCAAAATAGAAGTTACTTACAAAAAAAGAGACTTTTAATGCTTTAGGTGGTTAAAAGGTACATCTGGTTTTGAACTGGCCTATCTATTCCTAATAAGTTAATCTGAAGAGACTGAGTATCCACTAGGTCAACTGAGTTATTTCTGCAACTCATGTTTATAATACTAGCATTCTAAGCTTGCAGGTTTGAATATTGGCAAAGCAAATATGGATTTGCATGTGTTAAGATTTACGCTGGTTATGAAAAATTACATGTCACAAATCTTTGCCTGCAACAGTGTGCCTTGCAGTGTCCAAATACTAAGAATGTTTCTAGGTTGTAAGTACTTTCTTGGCTGAAACTAGAAACTGACATTAACTTTCTATGTTGTACAGTAACTTTCTTTGTTGTAGTAGGCACAAAAGTTGCATTTGTGTCAAAACCCAAACCTTAATTGGTATAGTATATCACATATCAACTAAATGTAGCAAACTGTCCAGGATCACTTAATGGAATAGTCCTCAATGACCTTTGTGCTTCTAGAAAGTACAAGGAAGTGGGTGAAGAAAAGACACACACAACTTGCTAGTGATGGGTATCTGCCTGCAAGCGTTGTTGTTGGATTATAGGGTGTTCCCTCTTTCTTCGTTGTTGGAAACAAAAAAAGCATATTAAAATCAGTTGATCTCTCCTCTCAAATCCCCATGTCACCTTATTATTCTGTTCTGGATGTTTTCTTCTGAAAATGTGCTGTCTTAGAAAGTGTTGTTTTTTCTAATATATTGTACAAATTTTAAGTAATGCAAATAGCTCTGATCTAAGAAGCAAAAAAAACCCAAAAACAAAACAAAAAAAAACCCAAAACAAACCAAAACAAAACTGGTGCTCTCTTTTCCAGTACTTAATGACTGAAACCAATTTTTTTCCTCAGATGCTGAGCTCATAAATTGAACTGGCTTATATTGGTGTATAGCAAGATGTCTAGCCATACATATAAAGGATGTTAAATTTTTGTTCGAGTACTATTAGTGACAACTGTTTGACTCAGGACAGTATTTATCATTGCTTCTTTGAGGTCCAGATATTGGTTTCTGGCATCCTGCATTTGCGTACTGTATATGGTTTCTTAAGCTATTTTCCAAAATATTTTAACTGCACAAAACCTTTCTTATGGTATTGCAGAAGGAAAAGCAGAATAGAAGGTTTTTAAGACAAGTACATTATGCTTGTTGTAAAGCAAAATGAGAGCTATGCTGTCATTAGCAGCATCAACACCTTGAGTTTTTCAGAAAAGGGTTGAATCTTCTGAAAATGAAGACTGAAAAGATAAGCTTTGCTGATTGCTACGAAGAGCCCGGCAGACAGCGTCAAACAATACCATTCTGATAGCTAGATGTTTGATTCAGAGTTATTAATTTCTTTTCTCTGTGGAGGTAAACTTGACTGCTCAGCTGTTCTTATTAGCACAGCAAAAGGCTCTGAAAAACTGATAACCATATGCATTTATCTTCTGTCCTGTCCTTGTGCATCTTTTGCTGTGGTTTATTTAAGTTTTTGATAGAACTTATTTTTCCTAGTATCAAACTTGTTTCATACACAACTTTCTTAATTCACTCAAAATTTGACAAAATAACCTAATGTTTAAACAAGTTTTATTTTACCGGTTGCTATCATTAGTCAGCATTACTACCAATTTCTGTTCTAGAATTCAGTCAATCTAAAACATTCCTTTTGATAAAAGCAAATTTTTGGATATGCTTTTCAACACCTTTAAAGCTTATTTTGCTAATCCATTTATTCCTATACTTTGCTAAATTCCATCTAACTAAGGCATGGCTAGTGGTTATCCCAAAGATATGTATATACACAAATGAGTCTTAATTATACATCCCAATTGTTCTTTAAGGCAGGAAAGAAAGATAATTAAGATTTGCAGTGTAACAAGAACACTAACAATGCTGAGCTCTGTCTGGACACGAGAGAGGAAGGGAATTAAAAAATGGAAAGCCTTTCACAGAGTGCCTTCCATTATGTGTACATTAGATGTGATGTATCCAGTTGAAACTGCAAAAATATTTGCCAAACTTCATACAACTGAAGTTGAGTGCTTGTGCTGAGTCATAGCTGAGTTGGACCTCTTAAAAAATAAGTTTAAAACTGTTTTAAAACTGTTTATTAAGGCTGGATAGCTAGCAAATCTTGTTGCTATCATCTTGTCTGTATTTCTGTTTCCCTTTGGAAATAGGGATTGCTTGTTTAAGATAACATATTTTACAGTTAACTGGCAGAAAATGTTTGGTGGTGGTTTTTTTTTCTCCTAATGTGTCTGTCAGAGTGGTAACTAGATATGACATTTTTTCAAGCAGCACTGCATACAATCGTGCATCTTAGCAGTTATAATAGTCTTTTTGCTTACATAGACTTGGCTATATAATGAATATTTCAATTTTTTTAATTTAAGCTCAAATATGAGATAGAAAAAAAATCACATGTAATGATGAAGAATCTGTTTGACAAGTCTACGTTAAGGTAGTAGGAACCTTGTCTGAGCAAGATTAGTGATAAAACTTAAGTAATACGGTATTAAAAACTTATGTGTGTGTAGATATATGGCACTCTGACTACAGCTGCATTACCTTTTAACTATGCAAGGGTAACAGTGTGTAGTCAGCTTTTAATTCTTCAATGTCTTCTCTTTGGATTAATCCCCAGATTATCAACGGGAGCCTATGACAAGGGAACATGAAAAGCACTAAAACTCATGGTTTCCTTCAGGTGACATATCATGGTTCTGGACAGAAAGACTAAAGAGCTGTGTTGGGTTTTTTGAATAGTTTGGGACCTATGAGAATCACACTTCAGAACTGCAATAACTGCTAGAACCTCTTTCTTTCTAGACAACTTTGTGTCTAGATGATCTGACACCTGGGTTATGAGGATCTTAAGAATCAGTAGCTAATCTGCTCAAACTGAGGCAAAATGGGCTATGGTGTTGTGTCCACCTCAAGTTATGATTGTGTAAATTATTAGTAATTCTCATCCAACATCAGGAACATGTTACCACAGAAAAACTATAGAAGGACCTCTAAATGGAAGGCATTGCTTTTACTTTTTCCTCTCTGTAAAAGCCCTTAGTTGACCATGTATTTGAGTGAGCCACGAATTTTATCTGCAAGGGACATAACTTAATTCAAGTTAAACAGTAGGAAAATTGTTTACCTTTACAGTTACCTTTCATCCACTATTTTCCACAAATGCCAAAAAACCAAGGAGCTGCTGCTGCTGGGTCCCATTCTTTCCTTAATGGATTGTGGTATTTTTTAACTTTACCCATTGTGGTGTGAATCCTAATTTGTGTTCTTGAAAACAAACAGACAAAAAAACCCCTTCAGCAGTTGCTAAAACTTTGTTGTTTCACACAAGCACACTGTCAGCAACTTTTTCAGAGGTGGCAGGCACCTTAATATAATGAGACACTTGCTGCATGCTTCTGCTTTAAGTGACATTGAATTGCTGGGATATTGGCAAACCTGTCCAGTAGACACTCAGCTTGTCTTCCCCTGGTTCTAGTTCACTTCACTTATGCTGAGTCCTCTATTTTCTGTTGTCATTTGAGAATTTCCTATTCAATGAAAACCTCCTTTTGAGACTAATTAAAAACAAACTAGAGATTTTCTTTGAAGCAAAAGCACTATAAAGAATTGTACTGTCTCATTAGTAATAAAGAAATGTCTAGCTTGCCCACTGAGTTTTTTTGCAGCTAATCTTAGTATAGTTGTAATATTTAACAACTGTATATACTGAAGATTGCTTTCTCATTATTCTTAATACTGCTGTTCTTTGCATACATCATTCCATACCCATAATTACTGCTGTTGTGGTAAGGTGATGAACAAGTGCCTGACAACTACAAGTCTGAAATGAACCCTTTCTCATTTCTTACAATAATTTAATATACACTAAGAGAGAAACATAAAAATTATTTTCATAGACACGTTCTGAGTTCTTGTTGATGCCATTATACTGCATGCAATAGATGCAGAGTATTTGCAGGTATGGTGAGGATAGACTACTATCTAGATGTGGTGCATAACCATAGATTTTTTCGTCTTGTGTCCAAGTGTCATATCCTTTGCTTTTTCTGCCTTTTTTTTTTATATATATCAGGGAGGATCTTGAAATCTTATTTTAGACCAGTGAAAAAAATTAATTTGACTAACATCACACAAGACCATGCAGGGGGACTGTGCTCAGCTGTCTTGTATTGCAGACCAAACTCCTTTACTTCCATTATCTCTATTCCAAAGGTAACGCTCCTTGTAACAGTGAGGCAAGAGGAAAGCTATAGTATGTGTGCAGGATTTCACGAAACAAGTCATCACAATCTGTTGTTCATTCCAGTCTTTCTATTTGCGCAAGGTCTGTAGTGCATTCCTTTCCCCTGATCGTTAGTCTAAGATTATCTGTTCCTTTTGACAACATTCCACCAGTGTTTGCTTCTTGTGATTGTGAGACAGTTCATATAGCCTTTTTGAGAAGGAATTTTATCAATTTTCTGTCTCCGGCTGCTGGAGACATGTTACTGCTGTATGTGCCAGCTGGTATTTCTTAGCAGAAATAGAATCTACATCCGTGAAGGAGGGCTTCATAGCTAGTTAAAAGTAATAAAAATACGTAGCAATAATAAATTTTTGAGGCAGAGGAAACTTCTGAAGCCCTGCAAAGTCTGTGCTGTTTCACTAGATTCCCAAATCATTTGGACACCAAGTGAAGAACGAAGTTGCCTATTTTACTCTAATTTATTCAGCACAGTTGAAATGAAAACACACTGCAAAAAAGTTTCAGAGAGACTAAGACACTAAGCATAAGCTTTAGTCAACAATAGTTGGATGATAAGCTTGGAGAAATCCTTAAGTATGCATGAAGATGGGCTGTAAATTCCTGGTTATCAATCAGAACAAAGATCTTCATGATGCAGTGTATAGCATGCTAGACCAGTACCAAAAGTACAAGAATGTTAGAAATTACCAGCTAAGTACTTAGAAATAGAAAAGATTATTTATGCCATTGGTAAGCCCACAGTGAACATCCTGAATCCTTAACACAGTTCTTGCTACCTCCTCCACACTTCCCCTCATTTAAAAAAGATGTAATAGAACTGGAAAAGGTACAGGAAAAAGTTGACAAAGTGTATCTGGAGCTATTTAACAGCTTTTAAAATCAGGTTTATTGTATCAGGATTTTTTTATTTCAAGGTAAGAGAACTGAAAGAGAAATGCTAAAGTTCTGAAAAAATATGAATCATGTAAAGAACAGAGTGATTACCACTGTTTCTATGATTAAAGCTAAAGAACACTCAGTAAAAATAACAAGCATCAGACTTATAATTTCACATAAAGTATACTACCACTGTAAAATTCCTTGCTAGAGGATATTGGGGGTTCTGAGATGTGCTAGATAAGGCCATAACAAGTTCATTAAGAATTAACAAGTTATATTAACAAGATATATATTAACAAGAATATATTTCTCAAAAGCTATTAAATGTGTCAAGGAAAATGCAACTCCTGGCTTTAGATGTCCTTAAACCACTGGTTTACAGGAGTCGGGATTGGTATGATAGGCAAAGTGTTCCTCTGTACTTGCTCAGGTATTTGACTTTTCACTGCAGCAGCTTTTCATGCCCCTTGGCTGAATTCTGGGCTAAACACTGCTTCCTGAAAAATGTATCAGTTCGTACAGAGGAGGAACAAAATTATGTGTAAATAGGACAAAGCATCTCCAAATTTAACAACTACATTTTAGAAACCTGCTATCTGGTATTTTCTGATTTCTTCCACATGAACTTTATGCCTGAGCTAACTTTTCTATCATGGAATAACTTCCTGTTATCTCTCCTTTCCTCATCTGTTCTCCAAGTTTTATCTGTAAACATGTGCCTTCTGCTTTTTTACATGTAAAGTGTTCAATTTTGCAAGCCTGCTTGGAACAATAGCTTTTATATGAGTGGCTATTTGACCCAGCATGGCTTTTATGTAGAAATGGCATTTTTATACAGCTTTGTGCAGTGCTTTGCAGGTAAAAAATGTAGAACAAACTCCAAAGCGGTTTGTATCATCTTTTCAGCTTAACTTTTGCACAGCTAAATTAATGGAACTTGAATCATAAAATCAAAGAGAATGTAGAAGATTATTTTAGTAGTGTTTGTGCTGCACAACTTCTTAAAATTGAGATGTAGAATATGTGATTACTTCAGTAACAGAATGAGCTTTATATAACTCATGACATAGAAAGGATGATCAGTTAATTTTTGCTTTAGGAATTTTATGCAGATACTATGAGACTATTGAAGTCTAATATATTCCATGTGGTTTATAATCTTTAGTAGGTACACCAAATATATCCTTTTAGGAAAAACCTACCAGTGCACAAAGGGTTCACTTTGAATGACTGCTTTTAAAAGGGAGGTTCTTGCTGTGGAGATCACACTGTTGCAGTTAAGGATGAGGGGGGCTGTCCAATGCATTTGTAAAGGACTGTGAATTACCTTGCATTTTGCCCATGAAAGCCAAACTTCTAAATAAATCCAAATCCTTTATTCCTCTGCCACTACTCCAGTAGTTTCAGGTAGAATGCTTTAATAGGGAGAGAATATAGGCCCTTTTAACGTAACTTTCAGCTGAACTGATTATTCTAGCTTCAGAGGCTGCTTTACCGCAAACTTTATAGCCAACCACGCTAACTCAGTACTTCTTTAATTCCAGTTCAGCTCCAACATCTATTTTTTGGATCATAATGCTGTAACTGCTCTTTTCTTTCAACGTGCCTTCTTACACTGGGTGACAAAATGTCTGCAATCTGATATGCTGACTTTTAGCACTCAAATATTGCTGTTGCAGAAAATGAGGGATGGTAATTGAGATTTATAAAATTAGGTTGCAGGAAGTATAAAACATGTTTTGAATGACTTGGAAGGATTACAGATCATCTGGGCTACAGAGAATTGGCTACCATAATTTAGAAATGACTGAAGCTTTAAGAACCCAGCTACATTCTTCAGTATAAACTAGTAGTTACTGAATAGTGAAAGAAACTTTTGAGTTGCGCACTGCCACAGCAAAGAACTACAACTGATGAGGAAAATAGTAAACTTCCCTTAAATTTGCTTTCCTAGCAATTTTGCATAAAATTCCCTTATTCTGTCTCTTGTCTAATAATTATAGCCATCTACAGGCAAAGATGTATTCAAGATGGAGAATGTTTCAGACCTGCTGAACTGAAGACTAAAAACCAGCACATATAACTTACACAGGAGAGGAAGTATCTGTTTCTGCCTGTGGTATTTTATGCATATAGGTATCTCCCCCAAAGTTTACATATAAATATCCATATTTGCTTCTGATCTCAGATACAGTAAGACCTCACCTGGCACGCTCTAATTTGATGCATTATTACAACTAAAATCCTGGCAAGTTTGTAAATCTGACAAAGCAGCAACTCAGGATTGGAGAATAATTTTTTTTCCTCTCAACTTTTGTTTGGTTTTCAACCAATAAGTCAATCTCTCTCTTGATGTTCCAAACTAAGATCATCTATGCTGACTAAGTCTTCCAGGTGAAGTTCCCTGAAGGAAGACAATGCTGCTGTAGTAAGTGGACATTCACACTGGTTGATGTTGCTGATAACACTATTCAGCAATGATTGCCACGACAGTAAACCTGCATGTATGTGCTTCCTAACCCGCACATCCTTTTCAAGGGAATGTGTGGGTGCATTTATCATCCACTGAAAGATTCAGAGAGGTTTCACTGATTTATTATAAAACGCTGTGACTAACAAATTAGTATACAGAGGTGTTGGTGTTTGGATAGAAGTGGGAGGGAGATGCAATGGCAATTCAAGAAATGCACTTACATTATTAGCATTTTCTGCATTTAACAGGGTAGCCCTGCTTTCTGTAAGCTTCCTTTTCTTCCAGCTGGCATCAAACACTAAATATTAACCTTATCTTTTGGAGTTTAGGACCATTGACATATATGTCTCAAATTAAACTGCAGAATGAGGCGTCTCTGGCAGCAGTGGCTGGTTATTAATATTGTGAACCTGCACAAGGCTTTCAGGGAGATGCTCCTGCAGGGCTGCATTGTGCTCGTGGGGAGGCGATAAACCTGCCACTTCTGAAGAGCTTTTGATCACTGTGTCCAGCCTTGCAGCTTCCAAAGCACCATCTCTTTTAATTTGTCTTTCCGTTCAGCCTGAGGAGTTGGTGCATATTATTATTCTGTGTACTAACGATGAATGAGTAACAGGCATTTTTGCTGTATCTGCTTGGACTCTAATCTCCATTTTTGTTTCTTTATAAATAGCAAATGAGTTTTCTAGAAGAGCAGGAAAGGGGTAATTTTTATTTTTTTTTTTTGCCTCAAGCAATGAAGATGCATTCCTGTAGCAATGTAGGCATAATTAAGGTCTGAGTTGGGTCTTCAGATATCTTCTTATCTCACCCTCCCTGTGAGACACCATTAATGAACTCTTTATTTATGCTCTTGCCCTAGAGAGGTGTTGACATTTAATTTTAATCTATTTTTATTTTTTCCACAAGATACAAGAAGGTGCAGGGGCAAGCTGCCAGCTGTATAGCTGAGGAAAGCTGAAGCAGGGAAGGCTGGAGTTTTTTAAAGATTGAAATTGGATTGTTTCTTATAAAATCCTGGTGTTGCACCCAAACCGTAAGGATCCCGGACCTGCAGGCCGGGCCGGCCTGGTGCCCGGCTGAGAGGCGGTCCCGGGCCTGCCCTCGGGGTTACCTCCGGGCGCGGGCCGCCCGCCGCCCCCCGCCAGCTCCGCTCCGCCCTGCCCTGCCCTGCCCTGCCCTGCCGGTGCGGTGGAGAGGGGCTGCTGCCGGCCCGGCCCCGGGGCCTGCCCCTGGGCAGGCCCAGCTGCAGCCGCTGGCAGTCGGCTCGGGCTGGACTGAGGGCGGGCGGCGGGAGCGAACAGCAGCTCCTCGGTGACGGAGGAGAGGCCCCTGAGGAGGCCTCGTAGCTCCCCTCGGCAGCCCGATCTGAGGCTGAGCCGTGTCAGAGCTGACCTGAGCCGGGGGCGGTGTTAGGGGCTGCAGAGCATGCTGGTGACTCAAGGCCCTGACACCCGTGGCCCTGCACACGTTCACCGAGTGTCAGATGTGCTCTGCGCTTTCTAGGCAGAGGTGTACCCGAGGTGGAGAGCGGGGAGGGATGCGGGGGTTGCCCTGTCAGCCCAGTGTGCCGGGGCCTGCTCCCAGGGGAAGGGCCGGCTGGGGCCCGACAGCGGTGGCTGTGCTGTGCTGGCAGGAGGCTGGCAGTTTGCTGCCAGGTGGGCGGCAGCCCCAGAGATACAGAGCGGGTCTTGGGATTCATGGAATATCGCCATGGTGAAAGTCAGTTCCTAGTGCTTTTAATACTGGTTAGTCCTGTGTCCAGGTGGAACTGCAGCAGCGCTGCCACAAATTACTGCTTCTCAGTAAACCATAGGCTCCTTAAGAGCCAAAGCAGAGATTAAGAAGCTGAAATGCCAGCTGTAAAAAAGGCCAGAGCTACAAACAGCATCTTCAAAGTGTTGGACAAAAGGATGTTGTTTTGCAAATACTTCTGGGACTAGCAGCTGACTTTTAAGGAGTACTTAAAAGTCAAGTCAAGTAGCACATGGGCTGTTGCTCATCAATTTTCAAATTGAACTAGGCCAAAAGAGACAATTTACAGCAGATGATTGGCCACACTGCACTGGAATGGCAAGTAGGTGGCAGTAAGACATACCAAAAGTAGCACGGCTCACTGTGCTGTGCCTTGCCTACGTCAGTCTTGCATAAATGGGCCTGCTGGGTGCCCGGTGTCACCAGGAGATGCCTGTGTTAGTGAGCTTCCAAGCATTCATTATCTTTGAAAGATTAAGATTAAAAAGGTGATTGTAAAAGATAACTTTCATAGCTTCTTTGTGGTGGTGTGGCTAGTAGAAAAGCCCTCATGTGGCTGAGAATCTGGGAGGGGGGTGTGTGCCATCCATCAATCTTACTTGACAATTACTATAGTTTAATTGACAATTACTGTAGTTTAAATGAAGATCCACAATGCATTTAAAAACAAAAAAAGAAACAAGAGGCAAGAAAAATGAAACTGTATTAGTTCTTTTGTCATAGGCTCCATGGGGCCTATTACAAACTTTTCTAGCTTTAGCTACCCATGCAGTAAGGAGTCTGATTACTTCAGTCATGGATTGAGGCCAGACAATGCTTTACCATGAGATTCTTGCAGTGGGATACACGGGTGTTCACATTCCGGGCAATCCATGTTTATAACACAAATGAAGTTCCACCTCAGTGACCCAGTCCCGATTTTAAACACACAATCTACCTATCCTTTGTCCTCATTATTTGCGTTGTTATTAAATTGTGCAGTGCCTCTATATGTGTCAGGATTAATATCTATAACGTCCTCCAGGCAAACTAACTAGCCATGTTTCCAAATTGTAATGCCTGACTTCTTTACCACCATTAAAAATCAGTATTGAGTACTCAAGATTTGACTGTCCTGAGCTCCTGCTTTAAAGTAACATGATGACACACACAAGCATATCAAGTGTAGTCACCTCATTATTTTGTCATTCACCCTTGTCCCTTCGAACCCGATAAAATGCAGGCTGCTTGACCAAGATAATTGCTGTTGAACAATGCTGTTTTATTAACATGCACATCAGCACCACGATCCAGTCCTGCTGGGGCCTTACTGCAGAGCATATGAGAGGTACAGAGCAGCAGAGAAAAATCCTTAAAGACAAATTCAGATGCCAGCTTGCTTTCTGCCTCTTTTTTTTTTTTTTTTTTTTTTTTCCCCTGGCTTGAGAACATACCAAAACTCTTCAGTTTACCAAGCAAATATGAAGCCCTCAAGAGTATAGACTAGGGGTCAAAGTAGAATTTCACACTAAGATTGTAGAAAGGATTTTCTCTTCTGCTGATTTTCTTATCCATGCACATTAGAGAATGAACATTTTTTCCTCTGCCAATGGCAAAGAAATCCACCCTGGTTAATCGTGGTATTATCCCGTGACTCAGCAATAGTTGTGCGATTGTATCTCAGTATTCTGGTTGACGTTGACTGCTTAATCTCCAGCATAAAATTTTAGTAAGGCTGGTAAGGTCAGCTGTTCCTAAATGAACAGCTTTTTCTCACAAGTCTGAAACTACTTCTCTTGATGGGGCGAGAGAAAGAGATGGAGCAAGAAAAGAGGTTGTTTTAATATCCTTGTGAAGGGCTTGCTCAGCTTACCGATGCTTGGCAAGAGCTTCTCATCACAAATTGTTGATAAGAGCTGTAGTCTGGAAAAATAATCACAGCCATATTTTTTGTCATTTCTTTCAGATAGCAGCAGTCTGTAGTATTGGAGAGTCATACATTCATGTCAGTATGTTAAATAAATTTTAAAAAGCACAGATTTAAAAGAGCTGTAATCAGGGTTACAATCAGGAACACCAATAAACAATTATTCTGCAATAATCAGATTGTGGTAAAACCTGCTCTGGTTTTTACTGCAGGATTTCTCATACTCAAGTGAGAGGATTGATTAATTATACTAGGATAAGAATACTGACCTTAGAGTGAATAATGGCAAAGAAACTGTATCCTAGCATTCTTTTATTCCATGATAACCTTTGGCTCAAAATGACCGTAGATCATATACGTTCAGCTGGAAGTAGAAAAATTTTAAGTGTATATACAAGTTTTTTTAATTAGGCACTGGTAAAATATGTAAATATATGATTTGGACCTTTCAAAGTTCATATAAAAGGAATTAAAAGTTTGAAAACTGTTCAGTTCAGAAGTTTTGGTCTAGTTGGTTTTTCAGCTGAACTGTAGTTGTCGTTTCATCTGAACTGCTCTACCTGTCTGTCATTTTTTTACTACTGCACAGTGGAACAGAGTAAAGGTTGATCCAGATATTTTATCTGAAGTGTTACACCTTATTATGGATACTTTTGCTCTCTGTTAGTGTAATATTTCTCCTCTCCAAGGTTTTTCTCTGTAATCAAATTTGTTAAAAGATTTTTGACCAAGTTTATTGCTAAGAATAGCATGGTACACAGAGATACCTGGAAAAATCAAAGCAAGTGTAAATTAAGATGGACAAAAAAAGACATTATCGCTGTGTTCTCCACCCCCAAAAAGTGAACAAAACCTACTTTGTAGAGAGACCAACATGAACAGAGTGCCTAAAGAAGGACAAAGCTTTACAAGATGCTTATAAAATTCAAGGCTATAGTAAACACTTTGAAGACTAAGATTTCTTAGATCCGGGATCTGGGTAGGCACAAAGAATTTGTGGAACTCTGCAATACTTATTAAACACAAATTCACTTACTATCAACCAAAAAAGTGCAAAAAGACACTTGAGTTAGAGTTTATATTTATTTTAAAAGCTTCTAAGAAATCCAGGGCCCTAAGCTTTAAAAGCAATTATTGTTAGAGCTATTTCACTTAATCTAATTCACTTTACTTAATCACAACCAGGAAGAATTATTGATTGTAGCAAATTGCAGTTTGCCAGCACAGTTTTTTCACTTGTACTGAATATCTGGTAGGCAGTACTTTACATTTTTATTCCATGTATTTCAGCCACATCAGAGCAGAACACAGGATTTCCTAGTTGATTTATATAACTTCCTTAATACTTTAAATAAGCTAATTTAATAAGGAGTTTTCCTCTTTATTTCACCTGTGTGAAGGTTATTCCAAAATGTCGGTCTCTCTTGATTGCTTAGAAAACTTCAAGTTTTTTCATAACCAATATGAATTAATTTCTTTTTCATCTTGGAGGATCTTCTGTCTTTTATATATGCTGTTTATTTGCCTTGTCATGGTTCCATTTAAATAGCCAGCCTATAGCTCCCAGTAATCAGTTTGGCTCTTTCTGTGTTTCTAACTGGTAGAAGAAATTTCATATCATAGTTTTGGAGTTAACAGGCTTGTCTGTTACATGGTTGAATATCATTATATTTCTGAATATTACTATATTTCTATTACTTCATCCTCTAATGCTATTTTTTTGTTTAAGAATTTCCAGTTTCTTCATGGTGCTCATAGTGCCCCTAACTATATGTATATATAGGTTGTTTTAAGTTTTGCCTAATCTGATCATAAAGTTTCACTGTGAAAGTTGAAATGGAAACTATAGGCTACAGTTAGTCCTGTAGCTGGTTTGATAATTCTCAGTAACTCCAAAGCTAAGCCAGATGGTACTTGCATGTAGTCACATTGTAAGACACTCAGTTCAGAATAACCATCAGAACATGCTGGTGGATGCACATGAACAGATGATGAACAATGAACATTTAGAAGTTGTGTTGTAGACAATAGATGAAGGAAGCTTTGGGTAAAGCTATTTCTAGCTGCATGGCAGTTAAGGTTTTTTGGGTTTTTAGGCATAGATACGTAAGTTTGTCTCATGTTTCATTAATGGAATCCGAGTACCATTTCTGACCAAAACATAAATAAATATGGTTTACTGATGAAGAGGTAAAGACTTCCTGAAGGAAGGCAGACATCAGAGGAAAAAAGGCATAGTGAGTCTTGAACTTTATATACTTTCCAAAACCTGATAGAATGTCATTGATAATTGATCTGCGAGTCTCATTCTGGGGTCAGTCTTAAAATTTTCTGCTGATGGTGTCCATCTAATTTAGCAGAATTCTTTGAATTTTTCATGTACAGATTTCTAATTATAAGACTTGTTGAAGCAAAACACACAGCTTTCCCAGGTCATGTGTAGTCATTTTGTGTATAGCGCTATTCCATCTGCCATTCTATATGCAGTAATCAGACTGTCAGATGAACTGGAAATGATGAGTCCACAAAAACTAGATTCATGTACTGGAAGGTTCTGACTATTTCCTTTGTTTTCTCTATCTTTATGTTTACTTTCATGTGCTAAAATGCTTTTTTTGTTGTTGTTGTTATGCGAACACTATCAAAAATGATGTAGTTTATTCAAACTGAAATTCTTAATTTACAACTTATATTATTATAGTTGCCTGCTAGATGGAATGATGTTGCCAAGAGTAGACTTTCTTGTTTAGATTAACATCATCTGTATAATTAACTATGAGACATGGAGGTTCTGCTTGACCCAGGTTATCTTCTGTGTTGGGAAAAATTATTTGAAATGTTACTTGAGATTCAATGTTTCTTGTATCAAGATTGAAAAATAAATAATATGTCAACAGTTCTTATTTTATTAGATACGCCTAATTGCTTCTGTAGTGTGTGAAACTATTAAATAAAAATAACTACTATATAGCCGTATAGGATTAGGTAACAGGTGGTGGTTTGTCCTTGATTAATAAAACTAATGCAATTTGAATATTTTTCTGATATTCTTTCAGCATTATTTTTTTTTTTTTGTATGAATAAACACTGAAATTGAAACTCATGTCAGCGTAGAGATATCTGTACTTAGCTGCTGGGTGTCTCATAATCACGGGCCATTCTCTGGTGCAATACTTTAGCACCTCATTCCCACCAACCTCCACTCTGTCAAGTTATCTTTGATTCAGAAAGTGTGATAGAATTTCGCACAGGTATTCTGGACAATGAATGAATCACTTATCTCCACAGATGGTTTGAAAATATACTTTATATTGCCATACTAATAGAAAAACATTTTTCTTTTCCCATTTAGCTGTGTAGAGTAGAAAAGAAAAATAGGCATTGTTCGCACACCTGGATTGTGTTTATTTGCAAAAAAGACTTTACAAGAAAGCAAGGTCCATAAAAGAAGCTTAAATGAAAGGATTTCCATCTTCCTGTTGAGTAAATAAAGTATTGACTACTTAGGTTTCATCTGCTTTGCAACTGAATATGAGGGCTTTAGCAATAGAAATAAGGCGTAGCATGTTTTCATCCTATTGAAATAAAGAAAGAATAGGAAATTTTGCACTCTTATGACCTAAGTACTCTTCAGAAGTGTTCTGAAACACGTTTTCTTTTGCTAAGGGCAACTTCAGTACATCTGGGAGGGTTGATCCTCCTGGTCTTTGTCCCTTTGCAGGAAAGGTGTTGACCTGTGGTTCCCTCTTGATTAATCTTCTTCCATCAGGCTTGCTTTCTCCTTTTCACGTGGCAGTGTCAGCACTTGTATACTAAACACACCTTCAGTCCCACCCTCCCACTCTGTTTCTCTTCTTGCAGCATTTCCACAGATGGTCTTGCTGCATTGTGTGTTCTAAAACAGTTCTAACTCAAAGATAACGACCTTGCTCTGAGCTGTTAGGGTACATTTAGTACATAAATAAATTCCCTAGAGTAGTTTGAAAACCACAGACCACCTGACTAATACATTGAAAGATTTTTATTTTTTTTTAGTGCTATGAATAACTATGAAAAAGGGATGAGAACTATTGGAAATACATTTTTCTTTTTTTAATAAATTGCGCTGTGGCAGAATTGGCAGGTATACGACAGTTTACTATGAAACAGGTGAAATTTCACGTAGATACCAAGATCATTCTCTATCATCTGCTTTTGTGTTGAAAGTATTTTTAAAGTAAGCTGATCTTCATTCGCTATATTGGTTCTAGCCAAAGTGTTGAAATAATTCAGTTACAATAATCCAGTTAAAATAAAAGCCAAAAACCCATCCCTAAACTGCTGTCAAACTCAATAGGTGTTGGATAACTGCATTGTTTATGGAATTTGATCTTTTTATGGGTAAGTTATGTTTGTGATGAAACTTTAGAAAAAAATTAGCTCTTTTCTCCACCCTTCAATTTGAGTACTTGATTAAAATTTAATCCGATATTTCAGCTGGAAATCAGGATGTATGAATACCTACAAGTTAATTACTTTTTTTTAAGTTTGCAAGTAAACCACCATTAATTTGAAGTGTTAAAATTTGCACAGTAGTGATCAGAGCCATTTCAAAAAGTTTGGAAACACAATTTTGAAGCTTTGAATATTTTCAATTTAGATTGCCTCTTAAAATAAAAAATTCACAAGACTTCCTGATGAAACAAGCAACTAGTAAATTCTACCATGTGAATTTAGAAAAAGTTCTAATATGGAAATTTTAAGCTATGGAAAAAATTTTAGCTGATTAGCATTCCAATAAGATCCATATCTGTATTCTGTAAGGTGTGAAATTCTGTTTTGCTATGGCCTAAAATAAACTGAAAAATCATGTACAATTGGTACTGATGTGTGAAGCTAAGTAGTCTGTGACAAGGAATGGAAAATCTTTCATAAATTATGGAAATTACTTTGACAAGGTAGAAAAATAAAGCTGATGCAACTCTTAAGAATGAAAAAAAACCAACAACCCTGTTTTGGATACTTGTGGAAATAATTTTTTTAAAATGTCTGCTTCAGGAGTCTTAAACCCTTCTTAGATTTATACTTACATTGACTCAAAAACAAACAACTAAAACCCAAAACAACTTATAGTGAGTGTAGGGATAGTCTCCTGGGAGTTATGCAAAATATTATTTGGAAAGTGTATTATGAACAATTTCAGTAATAGAAAATTACACTTTAGACAGTATTGTCTCTCAAGAATTTTTTCTTTACTTCTAAGAAGTGAAGAATCTGATGAAAGGCAAAAGAATGTTGTTCACCATAGATACGCCATAGAAAAATTAATGGATAAATTGTGAGGTTACAGAGTGAATAAAAGTGCCGGTTCTGAATGATAGAGGAACACAAAGACTTAGAAAAGTAAGTGCTTAAATTCATCCCACGTGGGCTTTGTACCTGGAACATCCATTAATTTCCTCCTTGATGACTTACAATTAGTGGTCAGATAGTTTAGTTTACTCCTCTGCAACCACCTCCTTACTTTGACAATTCAGCCTATCAAAGGGAAGTCATTAGTAAGTACTGTTGGCTAAATGCAAACAGATGCTTCTTCATGCTGCATAATGTGCACTTTTAAGCGATTAGAGTCCTTTTGGAATTGTAGGAAATTTTAAATTGTTGGTTAGGTAACAAGCAAAAATCTCAGAATAGTCTGTGGTCTTTAAGAAGGCCACATCAAAACCTAAATGGATTTTAGATTTGCACAAAAACAAGCACTTTGGAATGTAGATGGACTGGCAGGATTAGCTTCTGGTATTTGAATATTATTGCTGGGCTTAGAAATGTAAAGGGTGCAGATAAACAGTCCTGAAGTCTGACTTATCTCACATAAACATCTTTATGCATTCGTGGGTAGCTTTTGCACCTTACCAATTTCCAACAGTGGTTTCAATATATGAGTTTGTAGTACAGAGATCTTGCACAGAAAGATCTTTCCCAGGCTTTGCCCACAGTAATTCCCTATTGGTTATGAAACTTTTCATTAACAGTTTGCTTCATGTGAAAAGTCTGCTGACTACAAATTTACTACCATGTATTTGCAAATTGCTTCTTGTATGTATTCATTTATCACAGAATCACAGAATGGCAAGGGTTGGAAGAGACCTCGAGAGATCATCCAGTCCAACCCCCCTGCTAAAGCAGGGTCACCCAGAGCAGGTTGCACAGGACATCGTCCAGGCGGGCTTTGAATATCTCCAGAGAAGGAGACTCCACAACCC